>JAVSBV010032806.1:0-11577 GCA_033117975.1 Parotocinclus spilosoma | reverse complement strand
TGATGTTCAGGTCAGTTTGAGCTGAGAGATGAGTGTTTGAATTGATGGTAAACTGTCACACTCACCAAGATGGCAAGTTGTTAAAGCTCTACTTAAATATTAAACTACATTGTAGAGTGTTATGTCAGTTGAGCTAAGTCCTCTATTTAACACTGAAAAAATAGAAATTATAATGTAAAATATAATACAAATAAAAGAATAAACCAAAGGTCTACATACCGATTGTGAAGAGTGTGTTCTGAAGTGAAGCAAAGTGAAATGTCTGTTCCATGTTTGCTGTGTCATTGTCTCCCTTATCTTTAAAAGCAACACCATTATGGATACGTTAGAAAGGCCACATGCAGCCAGATGATTACACACACACACACACACACACACACACAAGCACAAAGAGTTGTGATCTGTCAATTCTGACAGATCTCAACTTGGTCATATTACGTAGCCCAAAAGACACACACACATAAACATCCATGGCTGTGAACCCTAACTTAAGGCATACCTGGTCATTATCTTGTCTGCATGAGATAAAATTATAGGCCTGTTAAATGGTGTTGACAGCATATTGGTAGGAATTGTGGGTTCAGTCAAAGTCTAATTTTTATTAACACTAGACCTGTAGTGCATACACTGCTGGCTAAGTAAGCATGAATCATGTGTTTTTGAGTTGATCAGATACTGCAGTGCTGCTGGAGTTTTTTAAAGCTGCTTCAGTCTCACCGCAGGACCAAAAATAGTCCACCAACCAAAAATGCACAGCTACAACATCCTGTGAGGACTGATGATTAGAGGTTTGGCGTATTAGAGGATGACTAACACAAACTGTGCAACAACAGACTCTGACTCTGACTTTATATTTACATGGTGAAGCAATAAGGTGAATGAAGGGTGGGTGCACAGTGTTTTAAAATTCAAGCAGCACTGCTGCATCTGATCCAATCGTACCAGCTCAATCCATGCTAATACATCATCACCACATCGGTATTACTGCAATTCTGAGAATGTTTCACCAGGACCTGATGGTGGTCTGTAAGTCGATCAGGAATTAAAATAACACAAAAACCCACTGAATAAAATAAAGGTTTAATGTATAAAATAGCACTTTTGGAAGCTGAGTTGTACAAAAATTAACAGAAAATACATGAATCTGAAAACAGTTTACAGTCAGTTTTAACACTAATGCAAAAAAATGTCAGAAAATGAACAAATTTACATTTATTGTCAGTTAAGACATAATATGCAAGATAAATATGAGTATCAAGTACGAAATTTAAACATTTTAAGCATGTTAAGAAATTATGTTAATACTGAACGATGCTTAGCCGTACAATGATAAAACCACAATTCTACAAAAGCTACAGTCAAACAACCAATTCAGAATATCACCAAAGTTAGGCATTTTTATTGCATTGATACATGTTTATTTCCATTTAGCACTTCATGAAAATATTTATTGAACAAAAAATTTCAATTAAATGTGATGCATACAGTAGTGGCCAAAGGATCTTAGACTACTAGTGAAAATGGCTTTATGTTTCCTGAATTAAATACAATGTTTTAATTTAATTTCAAATATAATGACACAAAACACACTTTAAGGCTTTACAACAACTAATTTCATGTGTGAGTCAACTGACATAAATCTGACACAGCTTTTATGAGGAAATGGAGATAGCTATAACTGGGATAACATAAATCAAATACATCCACTTCAGCACAATGCCATTAATGGAAAATATAGACATACCAAATTCTGAAATTTGTGTACTCTTTTATTCAAAGATTCAACTTCATACTCAAAGTTTGATGCTCATTATGTGATTTATAATAAAAAACACTGGGCGGGTAATGCCAAATCATTTTCACTAGTGGTTTCAGACTTGTGGCCTCTGCTGTACATACATAGTATATACATAGTAAACCTTCCTTTCATTAATGAATAAATAACGATTTGCTTTCACACTATGGTGTGTTTGCTGCTTTATTACTTTATCTATTACACCTTGAAAATGGCAGACATGTTTTTCTTTCTATAAGCCTAGCTGTACAAATTAATTTAGCAGTCTATAACGCTGATATCACAGCATTAATCTAGATCTTTAGATGTACTATTCACGTATTACATATAAATGTTTGTACAAAGCCATGCAAAACTTATATGATTTTTTATTATTTATTACTAAATTCTGCATTAAAAATACTGTATTTCAACACTACCTGATGACCTGACCTATCGCCACAAATAAAAGGAGATTAGAATTTAATTTGAAAAGCATAGCTTTTAAAACATAAAACAAAAACAAAAGTTAGACTGGAAAATGCAGTAGTCATTACACTACAGAAACTTTAGAACAAGTACAAGAAGATAATGAAATCTGAAGCAATTTTATAGCAGCTACACTTGTCAAAGCCTACAATAACTTCTGCAATTTTAATGGGTTGTATTACCATTCACCCAGAGACCAAACTGCGTTGATACAGGTTCCTCAGAACAGGACAGGAAGCAGGCGGTAGACTAACTGCTAATTCGCTTTTAGTGCTCACAAGTACAAAATAGCAGGACATCAGTAACAGAAGTAACTTGATAAACATCACTGTATTTTCAGTTGAGTCGTTCAGATGGCATTTAATGACTGTGCTGAAATGTAAGCGGTCTAATATGCTAGCCCAGCACTGCAGAGCTTAATTTTATGTCTCAGAAGAGTCTCCAGCCTGGTCAGGATTTAAACAGACATACTGGGATGGCGTCATGGACGGAAGGTAAGATGATATTCAAGACTAGTATAATCCTCCATGCGGATTCGTTCTTGTCGGGGGGTAATTCATTATGGGAGATTTCGTTTTGCAGGATCCCGTAATGTTTGTGAGCAGTATATATGCAGCGAGGAATGTTAAGAGACTTGGCAGAAAAAGTATCATTTAAAAATTTCTAATGTTATGTCACAATTTTACAGAATAATTTTCCAAAAGTCCTTTGGTCTTGCTTGGCATTGAGAGCAGAGTGACTTTAGACCTTGATGTCGAAGAGGAACTTGTGGAGGAAAACTCGGTAAGTGCCTTAGAGCCGCGCAGGAAGTTTTTCGCTTTTTCCCTGAAATCCTCCGAGACATAGTAGAAAATGAATGGATCGAGGCAGTTGTTGAAGGTGCCAAGTGCCAGGCTGATCATGTAGGGTATGTAGAGTTGGTCAGCTCCGCCATTACAATCATCAGCAATATAATCACCTTTAGCACTGTTCCGTTTGAATGTGGAGTAGTGCAGGAGAAGAAGGATGTTGCTTGGTAGCAAGCAGATGACAAACACCACCAAAACCAGTGCTGTGACACGTGTTGCATGAGCGTAGCGATTCCCGGCAGCCACTAGGGTGCGAAGTACGCAACTATAGCAGTAAACCACAATAAATAATGGGAGAAGAAAACAGAGGAAGAAAAGGGTAGCAAAATATGGCAGGAAGAAGTTTTCTTGTTCCATTCGAGGAAGTGCATCATGGCAAGTCGTGATCGAAAGCTCTTTTATCTTGTACGTTTGGCGCATCGTTAGTAAAGGTAAAGCAGCTAATGCAATAACAAACCAAACGACCACACTCATACACATTGATATCTTTCGGCTTCGAAGAGTTTTGGCACCAAACGGGTGCACCAGAGCTACATAACGATCAACAGCTGTGAGCGTCAGACAAATCACCGAGCCGTATATGTTCCCATAAAAAGAAGCCATTAGCATGCGGCACGATGCCTCACCAAAGGTCCAGTCATTTCCTCGGAAGTAATAGATTATGCGAAAAGGAAGCAGCAGGAGGAGAAGAAGGTCGCAGCAGGTCAGGTTTATTAGCAAAATGGTGGATGGAAGCTTTTTAGTGCGGAAAAGAAGAACCCAAAGGGCCAGGAGGTTTGCAGGGAGTCCAACAACAAAGGACACAAGGTAAAGCAAAGGAACCACAACCACCACGGTGCTTGACTGAATGGCTTCCATCTGTTCTTTGGGGAGAGTGGTGTTGCATCTGCTGTCTGTGATGACAAAAGCGCGTCCACCTAAAAAAAACACAAACAAGAGACATTAACACATTAACAACATTTTGAGAGACTGGGTTATACTCTCCACATAATTAATGCAATATATTGTCTGCCTCGTCATAGCTATGACTGAAGGAGAGGGACATAAACAGAACAAGGTGGGAAAATGTATAGTCAACCCCATTTCATTTCAATTTTCCATTTTTGCATGTGTACAGCTGGGAAAATAAGTATTTGATACACTGCCGATTTTGTACGTTTCCCCACCTACAAAGAATGGAGAGGTCTGTAATTTTTATCGTAGGTACACTTCAACTGTGAGAAACAGAATCTAGATAAAAATCCAGAAAAATCACACTGTATGATTTTGAAACAATTTATTTGCATTTTATTGCATGAAATAAGTATTTGATCAGCTGCCAACAGCAATAATTCTGTCTCTCACAGACCTGCTAGTTTTTCCTTAAGAAACCTCCGATTCTGCACTCATTACCTGTATTAATTGCACCTGTCAAACTCAATCAATCACACTCCAACCTCTCCACCATACCCAATACCAACAATACCAAAAAGCTGTCTAAGGACATCAGGGACCAAATCGTAGACCTGTTTTCAACAACTGTTGGCGTAATTATTAGAAAATGGATGAATCAAGATTACTGTCAGTCTATCTCGGTCTGGGGCTCCATGCAAGATCTCACTTCATGGGGTAAGAATAATTCTGAGAAAGGTCAGGAATCAGCCCAGAACTACATGGGAGGACCTGGTCAATGACCTAAAGTGAGCTGGGACGACAGTCTCAAAGATGACCGTAAGGGCAAGCAAAGTCTCCCTGCTCATACCAGCAAATGTCTGGGCCCATTTGAATAATAATCCAGGGAACCCAATAGAAAATCTTTATAGGAAACTGAAACTCAGTGTTGCCCAGCGAAACTTGAAAGGTATGTAATAAAGATCTTGATCTTTAAATATGTTATATCTTTCTGTGGGATTATTGGCTGGAGTAGAGAAGTATAAAACTTATTTTGCCTCAATCATGTAAACCTAGAGTTTTTACATTATCTGATTACCCAAGTGCAATGTTTGTCTAAACGACTGTGTGAAGTTTGTATGTTCTCTCCATGTCTGCGGGGGTTTACTCTTAGTACCATGGTTTCTTCCCACATTCCTAAAACGTGTTAGGTTGATTTGTGTTTGCACAGTAATAGTGTGTGAGTGCTGTGCGATGGATTGGCACCCTGTCTAAGGTTGCTCTTGCCTTGCAACTGGCTTTCCCACAGTCCTGACTAGGATTAAGTGGACAACCATAAATGAAAGAGAAAATTAAGGACAGTGGGAGGAAAAAAAGCACCTAAAGCCTTAACGTGGTGCATTGTGAATTGGAATATATTACCCTTAATGTATTATTAGCTAAATTAACTTTAGAAGTATTTTGGTGGTGTAGTGGCGATTCACCAAGACATCAACACAGCTGGGTCAGGCCATATCTGAGGGACTATCATCTAGCATTGTAACATGGATCCTTTCCAAGCCCTGATTGATGGACTGGCTCCCTATATGTATTCAGCTCATTTACAGATCTCACCATGACCCCAACCAAGATAAAGGAAAATGTAATAGATAAATATTAAAGTAATCAACTTTAGTAACTATTTCAGTGACATGCAACTTTACTACAGAATTTCTGCTAGACACTAATTCACTACTAAAACAATCATTTTGTGATAGATGATACACTGTCTAGCTAGCAGTTTATTCGTTAACACATTATCTGACAACCCAGTAGTGGGGCTGGGTGATATTTTTAAATAAATTCAATATTTATTATTATGTGCACCTTTATGGTTATGACTTGGAAAGGTGAGGGACATAAACTGCACAAAGTGAGAGGACCTGGATGGCTCTTTACAAGAGCAGTAATTCCTGCTGTAATATTTACCGTAAACGTAAACAGTTAAACCCACACGCTTCACTCTCCTCGGTAAGTAACCTAATGTTTTGCTTTATTTAATGGTTATTTAAGAAATAACGATTGCTTAACATTTAGCGCTAAAGGAAACTTACTGTGAGACAGTAAAATGTTTTTAAGAGGAGCAAGACCCTGCACAAGAGTCGTCAATTCATATATGTATAACACATAGGAAAGGAAACACAATTCTTACATTTATTTCAAAATAGTAACATCATGAAATGGTGCTACAATATAAAATTATACTACTACTAAAAATGCAAAGACCAAAATTATGTGTAGTTATAGGTGTTATAAATTAGCTTCTTGTCTCTGAAATGTGCTATCCCACAATGCAGTGCCTGTTTTTTTTGCCAGTTTCCAATACCAGAATCTACTCTTGTCTGGGAAACTTTTCTGGTGTTATGCACAGGAAAAGACTAGAAATGTGGGTGGTGCATTAAGTCATCATTTCTTTATTACTTTTCCATTTCGGTCAGTGTATTTTTGTGTAAGTGACTGCATTTTATCCCCCAAAATAGAATAACTGTCTACTTTTAATTTATTTCAGTTAATTTAAAGACAAGATACGTTTGGTAAAAAAAATATATATATATATAAGATTTTTATGTAATTGTGCTTGTGGTTGTTTCCTTTAATCTCCATTCATATTTTTTCACATCAGTCAAAAACTATTCTGACACAGTCAGTAAGTGTGTTGACATGTACTTAATAAGCTGCTCATAATGTATGCACATATTTGATTATTTAAGTGGTCATGTAAACAGCATGCATTGATCTGGGAACCAGATGAAACAGAGATAGCTATAGTTTCCATCAGTAATCCGATTTCTCTGTGCATGTTACTCATCTTTACGGATTTCTCGGACTTCACATTCTCAAATGTAAAACAGCTGTCACACAAGCACATACAAGTGTCCAGATCTGTTTATTCTAAGACTATTTCTCAATCTTGGTCATGGAGTCCCCACCCCGCTCTGAACATTGAGTGCTTTTCCTGTTTAAACACCATCCTACGGTGAGATTATTGGCTAGTTGCAAAGTAGAAAACTCATGTAAATATTGACAAGCACAGACAAATTGTTTACTTTATATCAGTGAAAATTTACTATAAGAGGAACCAAAGTCTGATCCAGTTCAGAGATAACACACAGGAATGGAAAACAGAAACTCACGTGATGTGATGAAACTATGTTTTGCTGACATCACTGTATATCAGCAGGGTTTTGAACATGCAGGATAAAGGCAGGAATTTTCCAATCAGGAAGTAAAGGAAATATGATCCCAGCTATGTAAATGTTCGCTAAATACATTTTGCAGCAGGACGTACAGTTGGAAATTGTCTGGCTTTATCAAAAGTACATGGTGAACTAATGCACTAAACCGCTGCACCAAATGAGCTGACCTGTTTTTCTCACTTCACTTTCCTGGGTAAGGAAGTCGTTATACGTATCAGTTTTCCTACCCCAAAAATGTCCATCATAAAATGAAGGACGAAAGCCAATCCTGTGTTAGACATTGCTTACGCAGTATAAACCACTGCATTTTTCTAAGTGTTACAACAAAACACCTCATTTCGGTTCAAAGCAGACCTGCACTGTAATGAGATAGAAAGAACAGTGAACAATGGGTCACTTCTATTTTGTATTTTATAATCTTTTATTTAATATATCCTATTATGTTATATCCTGTAGGTTTATATTCGAGATTTTACGATATTCTATGTCATTTACTTTACGTTATTATATTATATTCGTTTCTTATTTAATAATAATCTCAATTCACATTTGTCTATTTAGCGTCTGTGCATTTAAACTAGTATTATAATGTATTATTTGGGTTATTTCTACAGCTGAACTACCCAAGGTGGTTGGGTCCCTTTTTTTCAATTCTCCCCATGGTTTCCCCTAGGGGCACGGTGCTGCAGTGGTTAGAGATCATCGATACTCCCTCCCACATTCCAAAGACGGCTGTGTTAGGTGTTTCCAATGTGACGTTACTGTGTGAGAGTGTGTATGACTGTGCGAGTGCATGTGATCACGGATTGTCGACCCGTCTATGGATTTCCCGCCTTGTTCCCTGTGTTATCGGCTAGGCACCAGCAACCCTGACTAGGATTAAGTGGATAAGACAATGAATGTTGCCTTAGGCTTGCTCAAATGTTGCTGTATACAAAGCAACCTGTAGAGATAAAGCGATTAATCTGGATCACATGGTTAATATGGTTAAAAAAACAACTTTGTTTCCAGCATTACAACTTGCTGGTCTTGATAAAAAAAAATACACTGCTGCCATGTGCACTACACTAATTTTGCTACGTTTTGCAAGTATGTAAACAAGATAATCCTCTAAATATAGGCTTTGTCATTGTCCATTAAAAAAAAAAAAAAGTATCGGTCAGTCACTAGATATATGTAATGTTGTTTTGAAACAATGCTTTATTCATTTATTTATTATTTTGTCAAGTTCCTGCCTGTAATGTACTGGACTATAGTTTATTTCAGGGGATACAATGTTATCAGAGAGAAAGATCATGAACATTCAGTTAATGACACACAACAACAGGATGAATTTATTTATTTGTTTCTGTTTTGTCTCATTTCATTTCATGTACTTTGCGTTGCCATTTGGAGTATTGGAGCGTAATCATTCTCATTGCGCGGCTACTTTTTTGTTGTTATTTCATTTTTAAAAATATTATATTATCATGTTTGTATTGTTGAGGTATGACATAATTTAAAGCTAATGAAAATGCTGTTGTAATTACACTTACACATAGACGTTACAGAGAATGTGTATGACGAAGAATAATGACGTATATAATAGTAAATAATTACAATAAATAAGCAGTGTCATATGAAACCATAATTATATGGTGTGGTTTTATGATAGTGATATTTTCTTAAATGAACAAAATTACTACTGAAGTATAATTTCGATTTGAACTCTTCACGGCATAGAATCTCTCTCTCACAATCTTTCTCTCACATGCACATGCTAAGTACACTCATTTACATTACAAAGCGGTGCCTAATGGCCGAGTATAGGGAGGGGCACTGTCCTCAGGATTTCGAAAAGTCAGGAATTCCAGTGTTAAAAAAACATGCCGGTCAGTCACTAAATACTAGATATATGTAATGTTGTTTTGAAACAATGCTTTATTCATTTATTTATTATTTTGTCAAGTCCCTGCCTGTAATGTACTGGACTATAGTTTACTACAGGGGATAAAATGTTATCAGAGAAAACGATCATGAACATTAAGTTAATGACACACACCAACAGGATGCATTTATTTATTTGGCTTTGTTTTTGGGAAAACAGGAAAAACCTGTTTTTGCAGGATAAGATCTTTTTTCTTGTGGTACAGCTACAAACTCAAGTTGAACCAAAGATTAAATGCAAATGTGAACAATTCCTATTTTACTCAAGAATTATTATTATTTTAAGAATTACATTATACAAGGTTTTTGGCTGATTGATAACATTTGTACTTTTGCAGTTATACATATATTACAATTAGAATCGTTATTATATTTGTTATATCATTATAAATCCAATATATCTGGCCGACTTGGTTTTTAAAAATTCTCTAAGGGGCTAGCCCACATTCCGGTGATGCCTACTGGTAGGATCAGGCATTACATGCAGACTTGTTTGGTTGTGTCTCGAGACTTATTTGCGTATGAACGCAAATTTACTACTACTACTAAGTTTAAAGTACAGCTATGCACAATTTACTGACCCCATATTGTTCAATGACACATGATGGCCAAAATGGCCAATGACCAGACATTATTGACATAATCTTCTATGCTACTGTAATGTACATACAAAGAGTATTGACACAAGAAAACGGTGTGCAAACGATACAGAAATGTGTCCGAGATACTGCGATTGATGAGTGATTTAAATCACTGATACTTTTGTTTGACATAAGATGGACTGATAGACAGTATTACAAACAACACAGCGGATCAGCAAAGTGAAACGCGGACTCAGGGAGTGAACCAGTTTACATGCTGATAGGTAAGAGTTAGTTGGGAAACAAACAAAGGATTGAATGTTATTTAGAGCTCTAAACACATCAACCGTGTCAGAACAGTCTGCAGTACAAATGCGAGCAATGCACCAATGGCAATTGTCTTGGCCAATTCCAATTTCTTTAACACTTTTTTGTTAATACGGTATAATTGCCGATTACAAAATGTTGGCCATTTTCTTCTGTCTACAAATTAGAAAGGACTGTATCCAGAAGCACTTTTGTTCAGCTTTTGTATTGATTGAAACTTCTTCATTACTAAGGAAAGACAGCAGGGGCTGCTGACCCTGCGACTATGCTCTCGTTAGAATTAGCTTTCTTTTTAAACATTTTTGCCTTTGTTAGTTTTGTCAGATTCTACATCTCCAGCAGGATGATGCTTTAAATGTATTTTAATGATCTTGTAAATGTATTGCTCCAAATGGCTTATTTTATGCCCAAACTAGTTCCTCAGAATTATTCTGCTATAAAAGCTTTTATAGAGAGTACTACGTAGCACTAAACACACAAAATCTGACTCTTCCTCATCACCAACATGCATCAGCAACGTTCTCATGAACAAACGCAGCAGTGGCTGAGCGGCATTTAAAGCTCCATACACGAACTGAAATTTAGCAAAAGCACTGTGGTGTTCATGTGCAGCTGTGTTTGTGCACTTTGTGCTGCTCAGTGGGCTGGTCCACCACTATGCCTATACAAATCACTTTTTTATCTGGTCCTAAGCTGCTAAAATTTGACTAGATCTTATTTCAGTAGTGACGGAAAATGGACAATGTTCATTTTGGATTGAATCAAATCTCTAGATTTTGTGTACATCAAGAGCATTGTGATTTTTACTTTAAATTGCTGAAAACTCTTATTTGTGGCCCGTCTGGTAGGTATTTTACACCAGGTAAACTATCTATCAGGGTTTTAGTGTACTCTGTCAAGTTTAACCGTATATGCCAATCTTGTCTTTGCACATTTTGATGGCATATCAGTGTTTCCAAATAATGACTTGCATTTCGTATGACTGTTCTTCAGATCTCTTAGATAAAAATGTAAAAAAAAAAAAGGTTTAAAAAAATATATATAGATAGTTCTGAATCTAAAGTCTGATTGGCTAAGCCACGCTCGGAGCATTGCAAAATCGCTGATATATGGACACCTTTGACCAGCTTGCAACAAATTTGTATTATGTGCCAGAATTTTAAACCCTTACACTGGGCAGTCAATTTGCAGCACAATTTGAGCTTTTGAAGTTTAGTTAAGGTTTACTGGGTGGAGTAAAAGAAACTATATAAAATGTTAGCAACACTGATGTAGTTATTATATGATGATTGCAAACTTAAATCAAGTGTTTTCATGGTGGTATTAGTAACTTTAAATCACTGGTATTAAACTAGATTCAAATTAAATGCTTAAGATCAAGCCAATATTAAACACTTTACGAATACATATTTTTCACTCCAAATTACCTAAACTACATTATAGACTGTGGAGAAAAGGTCCAAGGGTCAAATCTCATTTCTGCCAAGCTGTCACAGATTTTACATAAATTAGCTTTTTTGTTGTAT
>JAVSBV010032776.1:0-11578 GCA_033117975.1 Parotocinclus spilosoma | reverse complement strand
GGACGCAAGAGGAAGCTGTCTGAAAGGGATGTTCGGGTGCTAACCTGGATTGTATCCAAAAAACATAAAACCACGGCAGCCCAAATCATGGAAAAATTAAATGTTCACCTCAACTCTTTGGGATTGGGACCAAACAGCTGTGTGTCCACCAGAAACCATTTATCAGTGAGAATAATCAGGGAAAAGGCTTTAGTTTGCTAGGGAGCACCGAGATTGGAATCTGGAGCACTGGAATAAGGTCATGTGGTCTCATAGGTCCAGATTCCAGAGGATAAGAATGGAAGCTCATGGAGTGTTGATTATGCGTAGTGCCCGCTGTATCAGGCTCTGTGGTTTTTTTTCCACAGATACAGAAATGAAGTGTTTTAAGTGTGGTCAAACAGGACACTTAGTTTGTGATTGCTTGGAAAGTCTTTTTGATACAGATGGAAGGTCAGAAACTGGGCCGGTCTAAAATTCAGCAGGAGAAACATCCCAGACCAATACCAATAAAAGATAAACCTGTAACACAAGAAAATAACTCTCCAAATGAGGGTCACAGTTCAAAAACAAGTAAACCAGTTGATAACCAATGGATAAACCTGAGACAAACAATACAGCAGCACAAATTTGAATTATTGTCTTTATATCAGACAATAATGCTAAAAATATGGAATCGGAGCCACACACAACAGGTGATACAAGCTCTGAGGAAATGAACAATAACTGTGCGGAATCAGTCCTCACTTTGAAGAAAAGATGAGATCATCAAGACAGATAATGATAACCTCATGTTTGTGGACGGCGGTGACCTATTGGTTGAGATACTGGACTATGGACTAGAGAGTTTAGGGTTCAAATCCCGTCTCTGCCAAGCTACCACAGATGAGTCCCTGAGCAAGGCCCTTAATCCACAATTGCTGGAATTGTAAGACTGTATGAATTGTAAGTCGCTCTGGATAATGGCGTCTGGTAAATGATAGAAAAAAAAAAACAAGAAGCAGGATGATAAGCAGATAAAAAAGATAGCCGGACAGTGATGAACATTCTGACTCATCAGTTGTGATGAGTTCACAGGAAGATCAACCACCAGCAGTATATATACAGCTGAAAAAATCAAGGACTTTCTGAAAAACACAAAGAATAAAAAGAATGCGGTCATAGAGGACTATTTCTCAGACACAAAGCAATTCTGTTGGGACGTAAAAATGCATAAAAACAAAGAAGCATTTGATGATCTGGAATGGTATAGGTTTGTACACTGATTGTACTCCAGACTGCCAAGTTAAACATCAATGGAGCGAGAGATCAGATGAAAAAAATCCAACTTTTTGAAATGAAATTGGTATTATGTTTCTACAAGAAATGCACAGTGAAGACCGAAACGTGATGGATTGGTTAAAAGAATGGGATGGACTAGCTTTCTTAAGTCATGGCACCTCATCCAGCGCTGGGGTTGCCGTGCTGTTTGCCTGCAGCTTTACATCAATTTCATTCCGGCTGGAAACAATCATTGATGGGAGACATTAAAACCAACGTACAGTTTGAAAACATATAGGCTGCGACTGTTGCACTGGAAAGAATGTCTTTCCTGGACCATTTCATACTGTAGCACAACCGATCAAATTATTCTGGGTGGTGATTTTAATTGTACTGCAGATCAACTTGACCGGAGCCATGTTGAGCCTCACATGGCCTCCCGTGAGAGACTAATAGATATAATAGAGACACATGAGCTGTGTGATGTGTGAAGGATGGAACACAGTGCAAACAGGCAGTATACATGGAGCCACGTAGCAACCAACAAGATTAGATCGTTTTATACGTTCAGACAACAGAGATCATCTTTTACAAGATACATTATAACCCCAGTAGGGTTCTGTGATCATAACATGGGTTCTGTGATCATAACATGGTTCAGTGTTGTTTAAGTATTAAGAACATTAAACCAACGCTCTGGCGGAAGACACTCATTTTAAAGAATCTTTTTTTCATTCGGTTTGATATTACAGTGGTGGGACGTTTCTAAAAGTGCAGATTAAAATGTTTTGTCAGCAGTACACAATGAACGTCACCAGAGAAAAGAACAAACAGTTAAAGCTCTTGAACTTCAATTCAATTCAAATTTCAATTTTAATTTATTTCTATAGCGATTTTTACAATGGAGCATTGTCTCAAAGCAGCTTTACAATCCTATATTATGTTAAAAGGCCAATGCCAAATTCAGTTGGGATTTCCAGTGGAAAGGAAAAACTCTAGTAGTAGGAAGAAACCTTGGGAAGACCAAGACTCAAAAGGAGACCCGTTCTCCATGGGTGGCCTAGATGTTAATTAAATAAATAACTTGAGATTATAGATCTCCAAAGACAAGATGTGGTTTATAATCAGGAACAGGCTCTAGCAGGAAAAAACAGATGGATGATCTTTTAAATTTTAGTACACAAGGAGCATTGGTCTGCTTATGTTTCAAACACGCAAATAAAATGGATGCTCCATCTAGCTACTCTGTTAACCTTGAAATTCTGAATACTTAAATAAAAACTGGGAAGGCACTACAGAAAAGTTACAGGGAACACTAAGCAGGTGGAAACATTTGGCCCCACAGATTTCAAACAGAGTAAACAAATACTTGTTGTCAACAACCTGACAGCTTCAGCACTACGGCACACGTTGGCATATGTGGACCCTCCACCAGGATTACTTGCCATAGTTCAGGCTCTACTGGTAAATTTCTTCTGGAGTGGATTTCACTGGCTCCCTCACTGCATTTCTCTACCTGCCCAAGGATGAAGAAGGACAGGAGCTTGTTCATCTACAGCTTTCAGACTCCACTTTATATAGAGGCTTCTCACCGGACAGAGTGACCTCGTATAAGAGGACCTGGCCAGTGGAATTCTGCATACAGTCTGGAATGGGGCTGGACAGAGCTTTGTTTCTGCTTGATTCCAAATGTCTGGATTTGAAAGAACAGCCGTCCTTTTATCACAGTCTTTTTAAAATGTGGAATCACTTCACCATTAAGAGCAGAGTAGATGACTCAAAACAATGGCTGATGAGTGAACCTCTGTTCCATGGAGCACATCTGGACCCACAGCATGTGGGCGGTCCAGTGATATCTACTATACTGGTTGCAGCAGGCGTTACCACACTTAAGTGTCTAGCAGAAGTTGCTGCAGCAAACTTTTTGAGAGCAGAGAACCTAGTGGCCCGGTTGGGTCTGAGGTCCTGCTGTTCTGGAGGTCCACCTTGACTGTGGCTGACCACCAGAAACTTCTAGAAACTGAGAATTAGAGGAACCCAGATCATCTTTACCCCTCTCCTAGAGGTTGCAAGTACTGGTTTGTTAGTGATCAAAGGGCTGGAGGACATGTGCATGAA
The DNA here is from genome assembly GCA_033117975.1 of Parotocinclus spilosoma. Taxonomy (NCBI): domain Eukaryota; kingdom Metazoa; phylum Chordata; class Actinopteri; order Siluriformes; family Loricariidae; genus Parotocinclus; species Parotocinclus spilosoma. Next base: position 8,221 of record JAVSBV010032776.1, on the reverse strand, counting down.
CACTGTGGCAGAAAAAACCATTTACATTTACATTTATCCGTGTACGGGTGCTAAATAAAAACAGACTGAGCATGAGAACAGACACCCCATGGCGTAACTTTCTGCATGTTAGTTTTGAGCAGAAGCCCAAATGGCGAGTTCTGTATAAACCACCGATAAACAAGAATACTGCAGATTTACAATGGAAGCTTTTACACGGGGCGGTCGCTGTTAACTCGTTTATCTGTTTGATTAAATCAGATGTGACACACGAATACCCGTACTGCTCACAAAAACACAGTCTTTCATGCTTTTATCCAATGTTTTAGACTCACCGTTTTTATTGTTGCTCAAGTGTTTTATGGTGCACTTTAACGTGAAGGTTTTTATTTTTGGTTTTTAAGAGAGAACGTGAGAAATGCCAGTTGGTAAATGTAATTTTCTGGCAAGTAAAAATGGCGATTCAGCTGAGCAGAAAGTCGAGCACTGTCAGTGAAAGTCAGATTTTTAAATGATTTTAACATTTACAGGAGCATGGAGAACAGATTTAGAACTGTATGGTGCCAGTGTAAAGCGCTTTGTGTAATTCAATGTATTTAACTTATTTAACTTAACTTATTGTTCTTTTCCTTTTTTTGGTTGTATCTAATATTGGTGTATTTTGAAACAATTGTGACTTCCATGTTATGTGAGACTATTAACTATTAACTAAATAGTGCACATAGAGTAAAAAAAAAAAAGTCTCTCTCTCTCCCTCACACACACACACACACACACACTTTCTGCACCTTAATCTCTCTATTTTGCTCTTGACTTTAATTTTTTTCTCTTTCCGGCTATCGTTATACCAATATTCCCTGTGTGCACATTATAATCTCGCTGTCCTTTCTTCTTTCTGTGCCAGTGTCTCTCGCTCTTTTCTGTAACTCAGAAGCCTATCATATTTTTGAAGATATTTTCATTTTTGTTCTCTAGATCCCTCTCATGTGCACTCTAGTGTCTCTTTGCTGTTTTCCACTTCCAATCATCCTCTCTCTTTCTCTCTCTCTCCCTGTGTCTCACTCTCTCTGTTTCTCTCATTCTTTGTTTCTCTCTCTCCGTCTCTCGCTGTCTCTCTGTCTTGTTTTCATTGTAGATTTGATTATTTTTGGGATCGGGGCCTAATATATTCTCCCTACCCCTCTCTTGAGTTCTCTTTCTGCAGCCTCTTGTATTTAAAATATAATTTATATTTTTGTGCTTCTTTTTTGCAGCATTCTTCATAGCTGTGAGAAACAATGGACCATTAACATGATGGAAGCTTTGGTGTTGTTATCATTATGTGAATATTAAAGAATTGTTTATTTTTTGTAAGATTATAACGTCCGGCTTTAATTTTCCAGCTTACTGAGCTCTGTAAATAATAATGTACATCATATATTATACACAATTATAAATAACAAATGCGCAATATTGTAAAGAATCAATAGATAAAGGGCACTGAGGTGTAGCTCAGTCTAACATGCTTGTCCACCATTGGGTCCTTCTGGCCAGGCCAAGTGCCACATAAAGAAATGGTTTATTGTCGATGCAGAACAATAAAAGTTTCCGTTTCATTCTAACATACATGGATTTCTGTTAGGTAGTTTGTTTACCCAATTTAATATTTCTTTAAAATATTTCAGGAAAATTTGTCTGAGGCGCTACAGGACTTCTGCAGGACACAAAATACTCCAATAAAAACCAACAAACACCAAGAAATATGAATAAACACCAACACACTCCAAACATAACCACTGCTAATAAAGACCAGTAAACTCCAAAGGTAACAAAGACAAACAAACCCCACTTAACACAAACAAAACCTCAACAAAACCCAAACACTACATACAAACTATCATAAACACCAGCAAACCCCAAACACAAGATACAAACTACCAATAAACACCAACAAACCTCAAACACAAGATACAAACTACCAATAAACACCAACAAACCTCAAACACAAGATGCAAACTCAATTAAACACCAACACACCCCAAAAACAAGATACAAACTACCAATAAACACAATCAAACCCCACACACAAAATACAAACTACCAATAAACACAAACAAACCTCAAGCAAAAGATACAAATTTCAATGAGCACCATCAAATACATACAAATTCCAAAAACAAGATACACACTTTCCAAGAAAGACCATTATGAATTCCAAACACCAACAAACCCCAAACAAAAAAACCCAGACTTCAAAAAATGCCAGCCACAACCACCCTAAATAAAGACAGCAAACTCCAAAGATAACAAACACCCCCAATAAAGACAAGGAAGCATCAACAAACTCCAACAAACTCCTAGCAAAATTACCCCAATAAACATCAACAAAACCTCCAAACACCAACAGACCCACCACACAAAAGCACAGATTCCAACAAACATCAACAACTCAAACTCTACACCAACACCTACCTGTGCTAGTTTTTCCTTTCCCATTTATTTACCTTTATACAATAACAAAAATACCAGTTATAATATGGTACTGTGCCATGTGGAGCTCCATAAATTATGGGACATGAAAGAGCATATGCAAGCCCACCGTCACACTGCTGGTGGCTTCAAAGGACTCGCAGGAAACACCACAACAGATGAACGAGAATAGAGTGAGCAGATGACCACCATCTGGGAGAAAAAAAAAGACATGGGCCAAACCTGGGCTCCGGCCAGAGGGACGTGATGAACAAGCTGATTACAGACAGAAGATCAGCTCAGAGCCAGACTGGTACATCAGCTCCTGTTCTGCTGGGTTTAGAAACACACCTGCTGGGGAAAAAAGTCCTGAATAGCAACGAGAAACACTAAGAGCACAGGAAACAATATAATAATATCACAGAAATAAACTTAGTATTGAAATTAGTGCATTAAAGATGGGGAAAAATTTCAAGTCCTTGTTTTTAAATACGTTTGGAGCTAATAAATACTAATATTTTAAGATGTGAAGCTTTGAAGCATTTACAGCAACATGCACTTTATTGCACGTCTTTCTTACCCTTCCCTGAATGTGACATTGAAGCTTAAAAACTTTTTACACTCCTTTGTGTGCCAAGAGCAGCTGAACATGTTGGCAGTCCTGTCCACAGAGAGCCTACTGGCCCAGAAACTCGACTTCAAAGTCTCAAACACGACAAAAGAAGGTTCGAATGGCATTTGGGGAACGTGGACTGACTATAGGTGTAGTTATTGTGAGATGAGTGTATTGTTTATTTCTTAAGTGTGTGTCAGAGTCAGTGTGTCAGTGTGTATTTTGGGCGGTTGTGCATGCGTGGGTGGGGAAACCTTGTCCTGGGCCTGTGTGTAGGGATATAATGACTTTTTTAGTCTTAATCATACTTCATTTGCTAATTGATTGATCGATCAAGGAGACCTATATATCCTAAGATCAATCGGTTTATAGATCGGCTCACTAATTAGTAGATCTTTGACAAACACTTACTAGCCATACACAATCCAAAGCAGGGTCTCAGGAGGGGCAGGGGCTAATCAGCATGGGGAGAACATACAAAATACAGGAAGGTAACAGCTCGGGTTTCCAGAGCTGTAAGGCAGTGGCACTACCCAGCCAGCGTGCCATCTGTGGGAACCCTGACAGAAATAAACCCTTGAAAATGCTATTTATAATAAAAAGCCTTATTATATAAGAATAAAGATGCGACTCCTCTCTCTTGTTGATGCAAGTTGCAGGAAGCCCTGGGTGAGATGCCAGTGAATAGAGGACCATCTGCTGTGGTAGACAGTGAGTCCCTGTGAACGCAACACACACACACACAGACACACACACTCTCCAGATGAAAACCTGCTCAGTATTCACACTTCTCACAGCACTTAGATCTGCAGATGTGCTGGAGATGTTTGGCCTCCTTCCTCTGCCCTCTCTCACCCTGCTATGTGATGAAGGACCTGCTAAAGCAGTGCAGATGGAGCACCGCTTACATCACCGCCCCACCAAGTGGTGGGTTTCTAGTCTGGGCAAAAGTGTTGACACATTTACTGTACAAACACAAGTTTTTTAATAAGGTCTGTGAACGTAATTGACCTGCTAACTGTTCATTACGACGTGCCATCTTTCTTTGTTCGATGCACAGATGTTTCGTTTAACAATTTATACTTCATGTTCAGTAAAAGCTCAATTCTGATTGTGCTTTGGTTCTGCAGTTTATTTTTAGTTTTCAGAACAGACGCTGAAGATATGAGAACCTACAGTGCCTCTGATGTACTAGAATAAATAAGGATGAGAGTCACTCGTATTCTCTACGCCTTTACATTATTATTTAATTTATTTACAGTTGCGGCATTTAGCAGACGCTCTTACAAATCATACAGTCTTACAATTCAAGCAATGGTGGGTTAAGGGCCTTGCTTAAGGACCCAACTGTATCAACTTGGCAGCGATGAAATTTGAACCCAGGACCATTATGTCCAGTGTCCAGTACCTTAACTGTTAGGCTTTCCAAATATAGTATATATATATATATATATATATATATATATATATACATGACCTGTTAACAACACCAGCCATAACAAATCAGCAACTTTAATCATACAAGTAAAATAAATTAATTACAGTGACCTTTTAAAGTTTACTGGCTTTGAAATTTGTAAGTAATAAAGAATCTTTATCCACATTCAGGAAGTAAAACTGTTGTGATTTATAATGTCCACTATTCTACTAACAGAAGAAATTAAGATGGCTTGGTCGGGTTTAAAAGCTGGACTTTACAGATTCTTGAATGAAGCTCCGATCAGCTTCCATCTGTGGATGGTGTTTAATAAAAGACGGCGAGTTTAACACCAGCAAACGTGATTAAGAAAAGGGACGTGATTAAGAAAATCAGAAAGAATGAAGTTGATGGAAGCGATGAAGCTGCTGATGCTGTATAACACTCCCGTAACATTTCTGACTGATCCCTAAAATAAAAACCATTCACATTCTAAAAAATCATTCACTTCATTTTTGTTGATGAGACTAAAACTGATTTTCAGTCTCGTTGCTCTTCAGTCAAGCTGTGAATCCATTAAAAGCCCAGGATGTTTGATTTCGTCTTAAATCCAAATCCTCGTTTGTAATAAAGGCTACTCCTTTCATTTCAGAATACATTTAAGCAATTTTGCATAAATGGTACTTGTTTATCTTTTGTAATATACTGTAATGGTGCCTTGGTGGCACAGTGGCCCAAAGACACAGGTTGCTGTCCTGGCAGTTGATTGCAAATGACTTGCACCTAACAACCCTGAATGAATGAAGCCCCATCACGACTACCATATATTTGTTTAATTTCCTATATAATTTTGAAGCATTTTAAAAAATACTCTGTTGAGTTTCAGATCAATTCTTGTGTAAAAAGAATTCAAGGTTTGAACATTCATAAAAGAGTGATTATCAAATAAGCGTAGAGACATTAAATACTTGCAGAGTATTGAATAATACCCAGTTATCATTTGCAAAAGACCAGAAAGCAATCTGCGTTATGTTAATGCAACACTTTTTTCATTTATGAGGCTGGTAAAGAAAGAGGCATCAGCAGAAAGTGTGTTATCGCGTGATAAGTTTAAGAATAAAGAGATTATGGGATGCAGGCAGAGACGGCAAGCTGGATTAAATCCCCCTTAAACAGCCTCTTCAGTGCTTATTTTAATTTCGAATCCACCAGGTTCTTCTTTCAGGCATCAGAGGGAAAGATTTGCTGCTCAGTCGTAGTTCAAAATGAAAACGAATGAAGCTTCTGGGTGGAGGATGGATGAAGTTTAATAATTTTGCTTTAATTGCGACTTTATTCATATCATTTTTGCTCATGAAACAGAACACAGACGTCGAAACTCAAATCTGACATTGGAGAGCGAGCCATCAGACCCCTTCTGGTTTACATCCAGTGCCCTCTGTTGGGCTGAGTCTATGTTCTGCCATCTCGGGCACTTTCTGAGTTTCAGATTGCCTCTGGGTTAGGGGGCTTAGAGTGTGGGGCTGAGAACAGAACCGGGGGTTCCACCACATGACCTGATATGCTTACAGTAAATAATCAACTTATTATGAGTGAATTAAACATTTTAATTTGACATTCATTAAATCAGCAGTGTGTAGTTAATACAAAATAAACAAGAATAAATCTCTAATAAATTCTCGAATGAGCTTGTGACATTTGTTATCTAAAGAGAGGTGATAGAGTTGTTGCAACTCTGAGCAGAAAAATCAGGTTGAAATAACAGCGATATATATAAAAAACTAAAATAAAATAAATAAATTTGACAGAACATCATGCGGCTCTTAGAGAAGATAAATCAGGAGAACAGAAAGAAAGAAAATAGAAAAAAAGAAGGAAAGAAAGCAATAATAATAATAATAATAATAATAATAATAATAATAATAATAATAATAATAATAATAATAATTAAGAAACAAAAGCAATATAAAATAAGAAAATTCACAAAAATATTTAAAAATAAAATACAATAAATAAGAATAAGAAAAAACAGCCATATAAAAATTATAAAACGAACAATAATGTTAAAAAAATTAATATTATAATAATTTTTTAAAATAAAAATATTAATAATAATCATGACAGTAATTGTAACATTAGGAACAACAACAACAGTATTACAAAAAATATTAAATAACAATAATAAAAGTATAATAATAAAGACCAATATAATAATAACAAAATCATCAACAATATTACTACTACTAATAATAATAATTATTATTATTATAATTAAGAGTGGAAGAAGAAAAGCAATAACAACAATTTTAAAGATTAATCAACAACAACCATATAAAAAATATTATTAATATTAATAATAATAATAATAATAATAATAATAATAATAATAATAATAGTAATAAATGTCACTTAGTGGAACACTTTTTTGTATTTGAAAAGCAAAAAAAAATATGTTTTAGTTCCACAGCCTTTTATCTTTAGTTTTTTTCTTGGCATTTGCATGTCCTGGATGGGATTCCTGACTGACAAAAGGCTTTCCATTCCTCAGACACTCCAGAGACTTGGACCCAGGTCTCTATGGTTATGGGACAGCATAATGAACACCATCCAAGTGTTGCCTGAAAAAAAAAATAATAATCAAAAATCCAATCATGTTAGACATTATATTAAAAAAATAAACCAACTGCTCATGCTGAAATAGATTATTGTGGGGTTCTGAGTGAGAAAGCAAAACAAAAAACAAAAATAAACAAGGAACATTGTTAATTCTGTGATGATCATTAGTGTAACGTTGTACAGAAACATTACTCATGATGCTTTTTGGTATCTTTTTTTCTTTTTATTTCTTTATTCATGACTTGTTTTGGAGACAGAAGCACCTGTCTGTATGCCATTCGTTCATCCCATTCTGCTCTTATACCTGAATAAACAGACATCATGATGAGGATTCCTAGGCATTAGAGTTCTTTGGGGGCTTGACTCAATCATCAGGATTGTTGTATTGATCATGACTGAAATGAAGAGCAGACGGATGGAGGAATTGATGCCCTGCAGTAATAAAGACAGAAGATTGCTAAGTAGTGTGCACTACAGCTGGATAAAGAGCACTCTAATAAACTGATGAGAGTGAGATTCACTCAGAGACAGAGAAAGAGAGAAAGACCTTCAATCTCTACCTCTCATCTCCGACTTAATGGTGTCAACATAGGAGAAAAAGGTCTCAGAGTCGCATATCAGAGCGGCATCGCCACCCTATCACCTTCATCCATGTGAAGTAATTGCAGACACGGCGTGGGCTCTTTCTGTAAAAAAGGAAAGTGGAGGCAAAAAAAGAGGAGCTGGGAGCTCGGTTTCAATCCACTTGACCAGGCGGGTCAGAGGAAATAAACGACTTTCTCCTGACCGAGGCCATCGCAGCCTCATCTGCTGATGAGCTCCGACAGCCAAGGACATGGAGAGACGCTGGCACTGCGAAAAGAGATGCATTCAGAAATGGAGCTGAACGTCTGTATGAAATACACTTAACTTATGAAAGATAGTTATTAAAAAAAAAAAAACACACACACAGTTAATTAAGTCCAATATGGCAGAAATAAAATATACTAAACATGTGCCTGCCTTAACAGTAATGCCTAACAAAAAAACGGTGCCAACTATAAAGTAAAAGAACCCTATATTGTTTTATTTTTGTTACGATCAGTGGTGGTGTTTTTGATCGGACCCAGAATGCGGGATAAATATATCCCCACGCCGTATAATAAGAA
>JAVSBV010032765.1:0-11579 GCA_033117975.1 Parotocinclus spilosoma | reverse complement strand
TATAGGGAATATTTATGTAATATTTATTAAATATTATATATATATATATATATAATATTGTATTATAATATCATATTTTAATATTTTATATTGTATTATTCTAATTTATTCTATTCTATTCTATTTTATTCTATTATTATTATATTTTATCTTTTTTCCCCACAGGAAAACACTGACTTCTCTATTTTCTCCTCGGAGAGCTTTCATGGTCAAAACCTGCTGTTCAGTGACAACTCTGCAAAATTTATCCCTGCAGGACATGAGGAACATAGTCAATGGATGGGTCTGCAATACTATAACATTTTGAAAGCTATGGACTGCAAAAGCACTGGTTAGACCCACACCTTTTTTACCTGTATAAGTGTTTAAATGGTTCCAGTGTGAGTGAGTGAGTGTATAAGCTTGCATCCATCTTCTGCCCTGTGCTGAGGGTTAGGTCCGGGTCTCTATATACCTACATTGGATAAATTGGTTATTTAAATAAATGAATTGATGAATAATTACTCAGGTCTTTTGGTAACCCGACTTAGAACATTTTTACTTTTCCTGGGTACATGGAGTAAACTAATCTGTATTGGTGCAATTGAGATTTACCTTTTACATTGGTTTTTGACCTGCCGTCTCAAAAATAGTTCCTTTATCCAATCATGTTTGATGTTCAATAACAGTTTCTTTTAGTTTTTTTTATTTTACTTTTTCTTCTGTGTACGGGTGTGAATGTGTTAAATGTAATGATATTTGGACTCACATATGTGCTTTTTTTATGTGTGTTTTTTAATTTGTGTACGCTTGTAGATGTTCCTGAAAACTTGCGCTGGTGTGTGCTGTCTTCGGGAGAGCAGCAGAAATGTGTAGACATGGCAGCAGCCTTCTTACAAAAAGAACTCTCTCCCAAAATCCAGTGCATACATGGGTTATCTGTGGATGACTGCATGAAGAAAATCGAAGTTAGCATGTCAACAAATTGCTATTTTTTAGATATAGTCCAATGTGCAGTATTGTAATACATGTTATATTTTGTGTCACTGTGGACGGAGCAGGTCTGTAAGTCACTGCTGCATTTCTTTTATAAACACAGAACAAAGAAGCAGATGTCATCAATCTGGATGGAGGTTATATTTACACTGCAGGGAAAGACCATGGTTTGGTGCCTGCTGCTGGTGAGAGCTACGCAGGTAAATACCACCCTAATCTAATCATGCCTTTTTTGTTAGACCAAGGTAGAAAGGCCAATAGCAACATATTTTGGTGCTTAATTGTTGTTCTTTCATAGCTCAGTGAATGAAATAATACAGAAAAGGATGACAGTCCTGCAAAAGTATTATTACACATAACAGTGATTCTCATTTTTTTTACGTATTGACTTTGTCACAGATGTTTATCTACCTAAAGGCTCTAAGACTAAAGGTGCCGAGATTGCCGTCTCACAGGTCCAAAGATCCCTACTTCGATCCCAACCATGGACTCTACCTGTGTGGAGTTAGCATGTTCTCCCTGTATGTGTGGGTTTGCTCTGGGTTCTCAGGTTTCCTCTCACATTCCAGAAGCATGTGTTAAGTTAACTGCTTACTCTAAATTGCCCCAGTCTGGGACGGCACAGTGATGCAGTGGTTAGCACTGCAACCTTACAGCTTTAAGAGCCTGACCCTGGACTCTGCCGGAGTAATGTGTGGATGTCCTCCCCATGTCTGAGGAGGTTTTCTTCCAGCACTCCAGATTCCTCCCACAATTCAAAGCCATGCATGATAAGTTAATGGGTGTTTCCAAATGCCCTCAGTGTATGAGCATGTGTAAGCATAGGTGCCTTACTATGGATTAGTGCCATTGTTCTATTGTTAGATTGTTCTTGCCTTGTGCCCTGTGCTGCCAGCTAGGCACTGGCATTCCTGCAACCCTGATTGTGAATAAGAAAATGAACGAATGAACTAATGTGTCTGGACAAGCATAAACGCAACCTTGCATCTGCTAATGCAATGTTAAATATAACAAAACCAAGAAAAAACTAGATTAGCTGTCTATTCTTCCCCCTGCAAAATGGAAAATGTGTTTTAACCAGACCTTTACTGCTTCTAAATAATGTTTTGGAAAAACATTTAATATGATGAGACGTATATGATTTTTATTTTACATATGTACACTTGTTTTTGGCTGCTGCCAGATTAATGAAGTGCATATAAAAATTGCTGAACACATAGTAATGTGTTGAGAAATATAAAAATCACAATATGCTGTCCATGCGGTTTAGAATTATTTTACTTTAATTTAAGTGCATGGTTAATCTTTCCCCTTCTGTCGTTCCCTATTTTAGATGATGACGACGAAGGCAGCAACTACTATGCTGTGGCTGTACTGAAGAAAAGCAACAACGCCATACAGAAATTTAGCGATCTAAGGGACAAAACATCTTGTCATACTGGCTACGGCAGGACCAGTGGTTGGAACATTCCTATAGCCTTGCTCATTGAGAAAGGCATCATTAGACCAGAAAAATGTAAAATAGCTGAAGGTTAGTAAATAGTGTTCCTCTTAAAAAACAATCGTGCTGTGTTTAACTTGCCTTCACTGGTCATGCCTTGCTATAAAGAGCATGTTATTTACCAAGGTTAGGAAAAATCATTGGCAGTGGTGAAAGCTAATGCGTAAGTGTTTCTCTGTTTCAGCGTGTTTCAGTTTACAGCAGTTATGAGCGGCTATTGGCCATGCAGTTTCAGTAGGCACTAAACATAATAACAAACACTGACCCAAACAGGAGCCAACAGGGGCATCGAGTTTTAGTTTATGTATCATTAGCTTGATAGATTACTAAATGGAATATAATGCAAACAAGAACTGTATTATAAAGAAATGACCATGTTCTCATTTGTACACACTGTTAATAAAAATATAAGCAAAGCTAATAGCATCCCATTTTACCTCAGCTTACCCTAGTCAGAGTCACAGGGGAGGTTCTGCAGCATATCCCAGAGTATACTGGGTGCTGGCAGAGATTCAGACTGGACAACGTGCCAGTCGTTTGCAGGGTTGCGTAAATACAACTTGACCTTTAAGTTGATTTTAGCCCAGGCCCTTCAGACAGAGACTGTCAGCGCCAAGGCCCCATAGCTGTTACTTCAAATAAAAAAATTTAAAAAAAAAAAAACAAACAATACACTAATTGCATTACCAGTGTGCTTAAATCGTCAGTGAGATCACATATGGTTTATAATATTTATTTCAGTGTGGAAATGTGGTGTTTGTGAAACTAGGGGAAAAAAAAATAAAAAATACACTCAGATTAGGTTATTTAGCACCAATAACCATGTCAGATATAAAGTCAATTTTTAAAGTCACTCACCACACCCTCATGCTCAGTTTAGACTTCAGCAGGTCATTCTGACCTTGTCTACATGGCCAAATGGTTTGAGTTGCTGCATGTGATTGACTGATTAGATAGTGTGATAACAGGCAGTTGAACAGGTGTACCTAATGAAGTGACCGTAATACTCTTATAATGTTTTATTGAGGTTTTTCAAAATTACGCATAATCAATCAGTGTTGAAGTGTTAAACCCCAAGAACGGTTGGGTCCTTTTAGTGCCAATCACAACCAAGTATTAAATAGAGTCATCAGTTATGCAATGAAAATCTAGATGGTAAAATAAAATGGATGTCAAGTAGTGGTATAAAGGGTCATAATAAGAGGCTGAGGTCCAGGAACGTTGACCAGTACAAGCCATGACCAGAAGGCATAATAATCATCTGTTAAGAGAGCACTTTGAATATGACTGGAATGATTTGAATTGAGTTCTATATAGCATTTTACAATTTATTGGTTGAAGATTGGTAGATTAAGTGACAGTTTCACTTTTATTTGAAAAACTAGTGGGAAACTGTGCTTTGTAAATGTATGATTGTGTAAATGTTTTCCCACTAGCTGCTGGAGAGTTCTTCAGAGCCAGTTGTGTACCAGGTGCCAATCTACCTGGTTTTCCCAGTAACCTTTGCTCAACCTGTATTGGAGATGCCAGTGGCCATAATAAATGTGTCAAAGATAAGGACAGGTTTGACAACTACAATGGAGCCTTCAGGTAATACTGTAGACAACTGATGATGACCTGTATATTCGCAGATTTTCTTTTTAAATATGTAGATGTTTTAATAATATGTTTTTCTGTCCCAGATGTCTGGCTGAAGGGGCAGGCGAGGTCGCCTTTGTGAAGCATTCCACTGTTTTCCAGAATACTGATGGTAACTTGCACTTAGCATTATTTGAATAACTTGTTTTAAAATTATTGATTGTTAAAGGATGAAAGTAGTTAATTAAAGTTGTTTTCCTTTTAGGCAATGGTAATGAACCTTGGTCTACTAACTTGAAGTCAGAGGACTTCCAGCTGCTTTGCTCCAGGGATTCTCGGGGGGAAGTTACTCAGTACAGACAATGTAACCTTGCCCGTGTCCCCTCCCATGCTGTCATGGTTCGGCCTGATACCAACCCCAATGTGGTTTTTGGCCTTTTGGACAAAGCCCAGGTAGGCATTATTTTCCCTTAAAGTGAATATCAATGTGATACTGTGGCAAATAAGTCCATTTTATTTTGTACAAGTAAATTAAACATTACTAATTAAAGTTTATTAACTAAACTTTGGGTTTCCTACCTTCCAGCAATTCTTTGGGTTAAACACAGAGGCAAGTTTTAAGATGTTTGACTCCAGCACCTATGAGGGAGCTGATCTGATCTTCAAAGACTCTACTGTTAAACTGATTGCTGTAAAGGACAAGAAGACCTATGATAAATGGCTGGGAAAGACCTATATGGATGCTATTCTAACCATGGAGTGCCCAGATTCTTCAGCAGGTGGGCTTACTTATAGTTTTTAGTATAACAAAATTTTCAACAGGAGTATCCTTCCAGCAGTCCCTACTCATTAAAATAGGGTTTGCTCTTTTTTAACCGCAAGTACTGTACAAAGGAACTTTAGCATAACGGACCTCATTGTTTAAATATAAATTAAATATAAATAATGAATATGAATAATATTGAACATAATTTGAGCCAGTTTACCACAAACATGATTTGCTATTAATTTAAAACACTACTTGGTTGGAGGCACCAATTACCATACTCATAAGTTTAAAAAAAATAAACTGTTCAGTAATGTTGTGTGCCTCCCCAAACAAACATTGACTGGATAAAGGAACACTGGAATGAATGAACATATGGAGACCAAATGCTGAGGGGAAACTACTCCTACTGAACTCTTTTCAAGCTGATTTTTTAAATAATAATTAATTTAATTTAAATCATATTAAAAATAATTGGCCTGTATTAGTGGACAAATGTAGTAACACATTCTCTTTTCTGTGTACACTTGTTGGTCTTTTTACAGCATTATCTTCTGTCTCTCTACTGCTGCTGATCAGCTTGGCGGTGCTCTCCTTATTTGTGGCAGTGTAAACGACCACCAAGCTACCCAAGACTAGATTGCTGAAATTGCAACTCTACTCAAACTCTTTCATATCCTATATATATATATATATGCAGGAGTTGCAAAAGTGAAGGCTACTGTACTGTAATGTCCACTAGTGTAAACATATAAGGAGCAAATAATTAAGAACTGCTGTATTGTTTATTTTTAATAACCCTTCCTCTTCACTTGGTTGTGCAGATATGATATGAACCTTGATCCACGAACATATCTGAATTACCTAAGCGAAGTGCGTTACGTTAGTCCACCGTAGCTGAAATACGTGGTCTTTCGTTTTATTGCACACTATTTCATCTAGCACTTCTTTCGTCTAGCACTTATCTCATTACCTTTCACACAGTGAAAGCTGTGTAGTTACTGACCTGTGCATTTATTCATTCAGCAAGTCAAATTTATACAAAAGCCCCATAAGAATGCATTCCAAACATATACGATCAGCTTAGTTCTTTCGTTACCATTGCATTTATTTATTTAGCAGACAGGTCTGTTTAAAATAGCTTGATCAAGACATATAGCTGATCGGTTTAGATTCTTGCATTATGGAAATATCACTGCCTGCTTGTCTTAGTAAATACCGAGGAAAAAAAAAAAAGTTAACTATAGCTGAGAGTCATCCTGAAATCATAGAAAAAACTCATACATTTCAGGATTGTTTGGTGAGGCTATTTTTAGTGTTGCAAACAAAGGTGGGAGACTCTTATGTTTACGAAGATGTCTATGAATATTTGAATGAGGCATCTTCTCGGACAGCAGTGAGCAATGGATTTGTATGATTTCATTTTTCGCTTTAGTTGTAGTCTTTATCAGTACTCACATTCGTTAAGTTGGTAATAGCCATAGTGCATATGCTATGCCTGTTACATATTTATTTATAATTCACTGTTTTAATGATACAATTGAAATAACTGTAATCAATCAGATTCTAGCTGAAAACCATGTGCACACATATATAGTGCATGACTGCTGAAATTAGAGGCATTTCGACTTTTTTAATTGCTAGTGGTGTCAAATATATGAACCCTAAGTTTCTATTCTGGTATTCTGGCTACTGAATGTTTAGTATCACTGACTTTTTACCTCATAATAATATGATCTCAATATTCTGTTTGGTGTTGTTATTTGCTTGATTTTCAATGAAAGTGATATATTTGTATATGTTGTTCAGGTACCATATCAGTGTATATGTACTAGCACATTGATGTATTGCATTCCTGTGTTTTCAATTGCTAAAATGAAACGATTCAGATGTGACTAATGTTTAGTTGCCAGGCCAGAGAATCTGCTAAAGTCTTATTACCTGTCTGGATAGCATTCTTTAACTGTTTTGTCAATTAAACTTGCATAATAACTTTTTGTCCTCACTGGTGTACGGCGTGTAAAAAAAAGATTTGGGCATTTCTACCAACCATTGAGGTGCCAATTGATCTGGAAACATTTAGGTCAAGATCGAATACTTTGTAGGTGTTGACTAAATTCAGAACAGCATACAAACACAGCAATCAGGGCAGATACATTTTTAAAACAGCTAAATAAATCAGTGCCACTAACTATTTGATTGAATTAACTGCAAAAATACCAGCTGTGCAATCATTTTACAATCTCTAGAGACAGGCAATCTGTTATCAACAGTCATGTAAGGTTACAATAAAAGATTGAAGTGTTACCTTTTTTTTAAAATATTGAATACAGTGATACAAATGTGTTAATTCCAAAGGTAATCATGCTTTAATCATGCTAGTAAATAATCACTAAACTAGACTCCCAAAATGATATTGGTGTTTGATGGATTATGAAGAGGGTCTAGTCTCCTTCTATAAGGTAAAAAGCTTGACTCTGTTTATACATTGGTCAGGCATTTCATCCTATTTTCTGCTTAAAAATGAAGATCACAACTCAGTACCACTGATTATCATGCTCGCTGAACAATTAAATGTAAGAAATCACATTTTTAAAATATGATTATAAAAGTAATATTAGGACCTTTTATTTAGCATAGGTCAATTCATTTGCACTATTAACAATCCATAATGAGGCTTTGTCTGCTTGGATTTTGGAATGAGAAAACATTTAAATATTGGTAGCAGCTGCAACAGTTAAATGGACTTAAGACTAAAACAACCAATTTCAATGGTAATAAAAATGTAAATAATAAACAATTATATTTACATAGGTTGTATTTCCTCGATTTCATCAACTGCAAAAATACCAGCTGTACAATCATTTCACCATCTCCACAGACAGGCAATCTGTAATCAACATTCATGTGAGGTTACAATAAAACATTGAAGTGTTAACTTATTTTAAAAATATATTGAATACAGTGACATGATAAATCCCCATTTATTGTCTTATCCATTACAATTTAATCCTTGGTCAGGGTCACTGAAAAGCCGGGGCATTCCAGGCAAGACGTGGCGCAAAGCATGAGCAACCCTAGACAGTGCACGTTCATACACACACTCACATGCTAAAAAAAATTTGAGAAACATCGATTAATCTAGCATTCATGTCTTTGGACTGTGGTAGGAAATCAGAGTACACACAGAACTCACATGGACACAGGAAAGACCTCCTGGGATCGAACCCCGTCTTGCCAACGTGCCACCCTATTATAGAAACCATAGAATTTATACAAATTGTCTTTACGTTTTTTTTAGTGCAAATATTTGCACTGTTGGACACCCCAGTCAACAAAGCCTGGCATGGCGATGCAGTGGCAAGTGCCTCCGCTTCAGAGAATCTAGTGTGTGTCCTAACCAGCCTCGGCCTGTTTGGAGTTTTCATAGATTCCCCGTGTCTGCATGGATTTCCTCAGGTTACTCTGGTTACCTCCACATCCGAAACACACAAATTAGGCTGTGTATACAAGTGG
Source organism: Parotocinclus spilosoma (assembly GCA_033117975.1). Classification (NCBI taxonomy): domain Eukaryota; kingdom Metazoa; phylum Chordata; class Actinopteri; order Siluriformes; family Loricariidae; genus Parotocinclus; species Parotocinclus spilosoma. The sequence continues at coordinate 3,243 of JAVSBV010032765.1, read as the reverse complement.
CGTGTGTAACGCATGGTACTGAAGATGAATGAAGAAAAACCATTTTAAAACAACATCTCCACGTGTCAACAGAAGACAAACAGTTTACCTTGTGAAAGTCCCAGACGTTTCACGTGCAGAAATGACAGACTCGTTAATAGTTTCGTAAATAGTTCGTATTTATATTTGTTTTCAAATAAACACGCATTTACCAGACTCGATAACCTGGAAATGGCAGGACTTTTATTGTGTACACACAAAACTCACGACTCGTTGCCTGATTCCCTCGGCCTGATTTCATGTTAACTGTTGGTGTACAGCTGTACACGGTTTCGCACGTTAGATCGGATTGGGGTTCTGCCATGTCCCGGTTTAAGAGAGGAGGAACAGTGGATTCCAGGGCTGGGTTCAGACAGGACAACCAGGATAAGCTGGAAGGTGCGGTACCAGCAGGACTGCTGAAGAGCGCCAGAAAGAGCGGCCAACTTAATCTGTCCAATCGCGGCCTCAGCCGAGGTAACTACACAACACTCATACTACACTGCTCACAAAAAGAGAGAGATTTATTGATGGGAGATTTCATTTAGATGTATCCCCTAAATTTTGTGAGCAGTGTACATATATGCTTCTACATAAACTGATATAAATACACAACAGCATGCAGTGACAAAAAAAATGCTCGAATAGCTAAAGTAGTGCATCACTCTTATATCTTCTAATGTGTAACGATACACAAGTTAAAATGATTTAGTAGCTTTGAAACGTACTTATTTGTCGTTTCTTTCTTTTTTTTTTAGAAATGCTTAGTGTATACAGTTGTGTAGTTAACTGTATTTGTGTCCTTGGTCACGTTTATATCTGCAGATAATTTGCTTTACTTTTAAACCAAGTGCTGTTTATGTGTTTAGAGCAGTGTGGTGATGTACTAACCAAACTAACTACAGTGCTCACAAAATAAGGCTATATTTCATTATGGGAGATTTCATTTTGAACCATACCTTAAAGCCAGACTTTTTTATTGCTTGTTTCTCGGATCCGCCGACGATCATATTTGAAGAATACCAAAAATATATATTTTTTGGTATTTCGCGGATCCGCCGCAGCAACAATGGTTAAAAGAAAACAAAAAAATAATAATCAAAAATATTTTTTTGCTTTTTCCGCCCTCCGGTGGAGAGCCAACGGTTTTCTTCTGTTTATTTCGTTTTTTTTCCAGATTCACTTTAATTTAATTGTAGGTTAAATACCTTTTATTTATAAATACAAATTTATTTTTGTTTCTTCCACTTTCCTTGTATTGATTCCACATAGTCCTTGAGAAATTGAAAAGTGCTGAAAAATAAAGATACATTTTTTTCCCCTCCCTCCTCAGTTAGATTCCTATGTAGGGACATCTGAGGAACAAGCAATAGAAAAAGTCTGGAATAATTTTTGGGAGTAGTATAGTATCGTCTGCTATTCATCACGGATAGTTTCTGGCGTTTTGCCTCGAACTCTTCTGTATTTACTTTGCATTCTGTTTATTTTAGCTTATTTGTAATATCCATGGTGCAGCTATTGACATAAGAACAAGGCGTGAGAAACGTGTTACTATTGAGTATTGGCAGCACTCAGTACAGATATCTCTGGCTAAATGTCATGTTTTATATTTTAAACTTCTGCAAAAGGCAAATTTCCTTCAATTTCTGTGACCGACAATTCTGGGTTGATATGGATGTCAGAAGAATACTGAAACTACCTAACATGCGCTCACTGGCCACTTTAATAGGCACAGCTTGTCAACGCAGATATCAAATCAACCAATCACATGGCAGGAAGTCAATTCATTTAGCCATGTAGAAATGATCGAGATGACCTGCTGAAGCTCAAACCCAGCATCAGAATGGGAAAGAATGGTGATTTATGTGATTTTGAACCTGGCTTTGTTGTTGGTGGTAGTTGGACTGGTCTGAGTTTCTTTTCCTAAACTGCTTATCTACTGGAATCTCTATGGTTTACAGAGAATGATCTGAAAAAGACAACCCATGAGCAGCGGTTCCGAATGTGGAAATGCATTTTTGTCAGAGGTCAAAGGAGAATCGTCAGATTGGTTTAAGCTGATAGTAGGGTAACTAAAATAGCGCATGTTACACATGAGGTATGCAGAAGAGCATGTTTGGATGGCTGGGCTACAACAGCAGAAGACCACACTGGGTTCCACTCCTGTCAGCTAAGAACAGGCAACTGGGACTACAATTTACTGAGGCGACAAAGACTGGGAAAACGTTGCCTGGTCTGATGTCTTGATTTATACTTTGACATACATGTGGTAGGGTCAGAATAACTTCCCTGCCTTGCGGGGTCTTATGGTCCAGGCTGCTGGTGGTGTAATGTTTTGGGAATTTGGGCCTTTATGACCACAGTGTATCATCTTCTAATGGTTTATAGATATCATGCCATGTTACAAAGTTTAAATCTTCTCAAACTGGTTCTTGAACATGATAGTGACCTCACTGTACTCAAATGGCCTGCACAGGAATCAGATCTTAATCCAGTAGAGCACTTTTGGGATGTGGTGGAATGGGAGATTCGAATTATGGATGTGCATCTGATAAATAGGCAGTGATTTTGTGATGACATCTGGTCAATATGGACCAAAATGAATACATTTTAGCACCTTGTTGAATCTATTCCACAAGGCATAGTCCAATCATGACAAAGTGGCTCGAGATTGCATTTTAAACAAGAATAATACTAATAATCATTTGAAACTTCTGATAGTTTGATAGCTTGTTAGTTTGGTCCAGGGTATAATGGTGGTCAAAACCTACCTCTGCCAAGCAAAGTTGTGTCCTTGAGCTATACCTTGAGCAATAATTGATTTGATTGTAAGACTGAATCATTGTCACTCTGGATAAGGGTGTCTGCTAAATGTTAAAATTGTAATAATTTGGCAAGTGCATTAATGCCATTAAAATTATATTTTTATATTAATATCATCAATATGAAATATTACTTCTTTAACTTACTTTTATATTTAAATACAAACTGGATTCCAAAAAGTTGGGACACTAAATAAATTGTGAATAAAAACTGAATGCGATGATGTGGAGGTGCCAACATCTAATATTTTATTCCGAATAGAACACAAATCACAGATAAAAAGTATAAACTGAGAGAATGTGTCATTTTAAGGGAAAAATATGTCGTTTCCAAATTTCATGGCGTCAACAAATCCCAAAAAAGTTGGGACAAGGTCATTTTTACCACTGTGTGGCATCCCCC
>JAVSBV010032754.1:0-11579 GCA_033117975.1 Parotocinclus spilosoma | reverse complement strand
GAGGACATGCAGACTCCACACAGAAAGGACCCAGGTCTCTCCACCCTGGGATTTAACCCGGGACCTTCTTATTGTGATTCTAGTCCAAATGTGAGCTAACAAGCAACTGAGGACACAACCTTTAAGGTAGCTACACAGTTTGACACACTGTTACAAGATCGACTGCCAAACAATGAGGGGATGATGATGGTGTTAACTGTGAAGATTTAAAATGTAGCACACAGACAACTGACCACACCAACAGAAACACAACACCAGATTTTTATTGATGAAGAATCGAGGTGTGAATATAGCTTCTAAATAAAATGGACAAAATTGCGATCTCTCTGGATCAAACTAGTGGCACAAAAAACACGAGAAAGCAAACCTACCCTAATAACGCCAGGTAATCAACCGTAATGCAACAAAGGTAATAGTTATAAACAACAATAGTCAAACAAAATCCTAACCACAACACGTACAGAATTGGTGCACACCCATTTGCCTGGGTATACAAACACAGGAATTACCTACGTATGGCAGGCATACATGTACGCATATATTAACCTGTCATGATTGAGGACAAAAAGTATCAGTGCAGTTGCACCTGCAACTGTCGATCTGATAGAAGGCAAATGGCACATACCTGTAGAAGGATGTAATTAGTTAACTACAAAAGAATAGGCTTACACACAAGCTAACCAACTGACTGAGTAGCTGTATTTAGTTACCATTTCTAGTTGTACATTCTTGCCAGTTATCAATAACAGCTCGTTGGTACACTAATACAAGGGCACAAAGTGCCTTCAGTTCATTTTCATCTCATCACCATGAATAAATGGTTAACAACTCTATCAATTAATTAGAAAGAGAAGTGTTTTTTATGCTACGATGCTGCAACTAGGACTATAATATCAGTTCATTTTTACATCAGAAATCAAAAGACATTGTTGATATTAATGGTCCCCCAATAATAGCACCACTTATGATGCATGGCTTCTCTTAAAATAAACAATCCATTCTCAAGAATGGCAAGGTCAAACCATGGGTCAATCATTTGGGCACAGTGACTATTTGTGGTTGGGCCACTCAGTAAAGCAGAGAAAACAGGACAGACACACACTACATCATAATGGAAAGACAAATCGAAAAATTATAGACAACAATAAGTTATCCATTCAAATAATCCTTTATTTAATTATGCAATAATCCTACAGGAAATAAATCCTGCAATAACAAAGCGGCAGAAAAAAACAGTTCCTTATGTCCTGGTTTAAACCTTGTACTGGAAAGTGTAAAATAATTGGTGTGATTAAAAAAAAAAACAATTGGCAGCCTGGCCGAGATGTTATTCTGTCTACTGCCTAAATCCTCCCTAAGCAGCTAATTCATTGCTGACTTGTCAAAATATTTAGAATTTCATAGTATTGTTGAGGTGAAACAACCTTCAGATGATCTGTCTTCTTTAAAATGTCATTTCTTTGAAAGTCATGCACAAGTGTCACTTCTACAGCAGGTCAGAAATTCTCAACACGTTCTTGCTTTTCTTGTTATATTCCTATCAATCCAATAGTTCAAATAGCACACATGCTACAACAATGTAATCAATAGTACATTTGCAATTCGGTGTTAAGAGAATTTTTTTTATAAATAGGTGCGCACTGATTATGACTAATTCCTTAAGACAACCAGTTAAATCAGTGCCTATTGCTGGCTGGACAGCTGTACACATCACTCCATGATTCCTCATATAGACTAAGAAGAAGTAAAGAGTCATTTGTCAGTGCCAGAAGTGATATATGCTTCTCAGTAGTGATCTGACAGGGAGAATATGAACAGAGCAATTGATAAAAAATACGTAAACACGTGTAATACTGTGTAACCAATTTAAAAACCAAACAAGTTAATTTAGCAATTTTTAACTCATACTATTTGCATTCAGAATGGTTACATAATTACTTGTACTTCTCTAACTTGATCATACTGAAGCAAAGTCAAACTAAAACACCAATTACAGCATGTAGTGGACAAAACAAATATGAAATGTGATACAAGGGTAATTCTCGTTTCTCCTTCCTCTCATTGCAAAAACAGAATATGCGCAGAATATTCCACAATGCATAGTAGGACTATGGGATGGGACAAAATGTTGATATTCTGTCCACTGAACTATTGTAGAGTGGATTTCAATATTATGATGGCTTCATCCTTTACACAGTTGTAGCTTCTTGGCAGATAAAAGCAGATGTTTATTAACAATCACTAAAGCCGTGGGCAGCATTAACTATAAAAGCATATCATAAAAAAGGAGAACCAGAAGGTAATTCCTCTTGGATGTGTTACCTTCTGGATCTCCACTTTCTAGCTATGCTGCTATAGTCAACAAAGTTAATATCGTTAGTAAGTTAATATAGTTTCATGCTGCATATGGCCTCAGTGATTGTTAAGCATAGACTCTGTTCTCTTAATCAATAAGTAATTACGTTTCCTCTTTTCTCTCCGAGCTTATGTTCCATCACATCAGCATCACTCTACTGGTTCCCATCAACAGAAACTAGCCCCACCAACTCCATCCATGCTTCAGCTGGCAGGGGACGATGTGCCAAAGTACTTCCCGCTGAGGACTCAAGATCCTAAAGTGACTGTGTATTGGACGAAATAATTACTGATATATTTTTTACAACATTTTATTTATCTTTTATTATTTACTTAGTTTTACTATTCATATAAACTTAATTATTTCAATCAACATCTACCCTACCTGAGGAGGACTTTGAGTCTTCCCAAGGTTTCTTTTTTACAGCTTTTAGGGAGTTTTTCCTTTCTACTGTTGCCCTAGGCTTGCTCAATTTGGAATTTGGCATTTTTAAATAATATAATGCTGAAAAGCTGCTTTGAAACAATGCTCCATTGTAAAAGGTGGTCTATAAATTAATCTGACTTAACTTGATCTGACTTTCTTTAAAACCTGGTACATAGAATCCATAATGTCATGTATCTAGAACCTTTTGAAGAAAAAAAAAAGAACCCACACAACATAACATTCCTGACCATACCTAACACTAGGTTATATGTAATTCCTGTATAATAATTCTTCTGTTTAAGACACAGCCATCTACACTGTCTAATGCCAACACGCTGTAGTTGTGACTCATCTGAATGTTGAACCTGGTTTAAATTCGAGTAAGGTCTAGCAAATTTCAGGCCCCTTCATTTGTGGGTAGATAAAAAGGCTTTCTTCTGACAGGCTGTCCAAATAGTTTCTTGGAATAAATGCATTTAATTGTATATTTGGAGACTTCATGACCCCAAAATGTTACCATCTTCAGACAAAATACACTTGCGTCTTCATCCAGGCAGGTCTTTTACAGCTCTGGTCATTTTTTATAGACAACATCTTACTTTTGAAAGGCAACACTTTCATTTCAGTTGTTTATTCTCTCATCTTCACAACGTTGAGAAATGACTAAGGAATACATTTGCCCAATAAATCAATGTGGCCGCTGTATCACCTTGTGTTTATACCCCACATAAAACAGAATGCCAAAAATGAAAATACCAGCTTGAACATAAACACATGCTTCAGTTACAATCATAAGCATTTAAAGGAGACCCAGTAATTGTGACCGATGTGGATTTATTAACAATATCTCACAAGGAGCCAAATGTTCCAAGAATAAAGTCGCTCCTATTAAACTTTAGATAGCTCTCTTTTCACTGTACATTTAGGCAAATCAACTAATTAATTAATAGACTATACTGCGTATTGAACTCCATTTCCACACCTCCTTAATTAAATTCCAGGTTGCCGGGGCCAAATCTATTGCACACGTACACAAACTCACTCCCCCTCATTCTGAAACACTGTAATTAACCAATTAACCTACCATCTGCTTCTGGAGTGTGAGCAGATACCAAAGTACCTGAAGAAAACCCTCACATATATGGGGAGAATTTATAAACTTCACACAGATAACAGACAAACCAGTACACAAACCAGAGTGTATGGAGCTGTAAGGTGAAAGCGCTAACAACAGTGCCAACATACTGACCCTGTATATTCTGGTCCATTCAGAGGAGGCCTTTGAATGGTTTTTTCCACAAGTTAACACAATTCCCTGTCATAATAAAGTGTCTGCAACATGCACTGGTCAAAATACCACGAGGATCAGGTGCCACAGTTCCCTTTTAACCCTGTCTAAACAACACTTTGTTGCATTGATGCCTTAAATTATAATGTTCCACCACTCACCCAACCCAGCTCAGTGATTTTTACACGTGAATAAAAAAAAATAAAAAAAATTGTACATGTTAAAATAATTATTTCGCATTTACAATGCTATTTAACTACTATTTTTATTGTTTATCTACTTACAAACTACTTGGCAAGTACATTACCTTTCGTCCTTCATTATCATTAGGTCAGGATGGTTCAGCGCACAAAGTTCTACTCAAGCATTATTCACACACGCATTGAAAATGTTTTAGATTTTAAATATCTCCAATTAATAATAACAACAATTAATAATAAATCATTTATTAAAAAAATGAAAACATAGTTGTCTTAAAAGTTTTCAAAACGAATATGCCTTTAAACAAGGGCTTGTATGACCCAGTATTCTTATTCTTATCCTATTCTTAAACACTAAATATGAAATACCGAATATCAAATATGTCACCTTAAAGGAAATTGGAAATGAATTTGTAATTAAGAGTGATGCAATAAAAATGGTCTCCTGACTAAGTGCCCTTCACATTATGTCAATAAATCTACGCCGACTTAACTGACAGCCTTAAGGTCATCTTATAAAACACAACATGCTCCTGATGGGTTGTCAGTTCCCTGTATCTTATCTATCCTTCCTTTCAGTATTTAGTCAAATCTCAAAATAGCACAATACCTTCTAAAGTTGCCTTTCAGTGCCTTGTTGAAGCTTCTTTTCTTGTGCTAAACCACATCCAGGCTTTAGCACAATCCTTAATGCTGAATGTTTTCCTCTCACTTTCGTCTCCAAAGAAATCAAGATAAATGCCAACCTTTCAGCATCTTGTACCAGAAATATCCGGAGATATTCACTGAACATGTTCGTCTGTCCTCAGAGAGGAAGCCTTGGCACAGCTGTGACCCTGGTCACAACAGACAGATATGGAAAAAAACTCACTGCTTCTTTTCAGACAGCTTTTCTGCAAAGGACAGTCGGGCCAGAATTAGTGCTGTTTCAGTCTGCTCGGTATCCCCGTATTCACACAAACTCAACTGTCAGCACATACCCCATCTCCACTAGGAGCTTCTGAATGATGGGTGGGCTAGGCAGGATAAAGAATGGTCTTTGAAGCATCTCCTGATCTATCTGTGCCACTCTCATGTTACACCTGCCAAACGATTATCCACAGTCCAACCTCCACACTGATTAGCAGGAACTGATGAGCTTGCTTTCCAGATGCAATCGGAAACCTTAAGTGTAGTGGTAGATTTGTGCAAGTCAATCAGTTCACAGCAATATAGGATAAACACAAATATGATGGACTTGCTTTACATGGATACAATAAGAATGAATAAGGAGGAAATACATGTCAAAACAAGAGGTGTCAATTTGCCATGCTTCCTACTTACCATAACAAGGACTGACAAGACATGAGCTCTACCACTGACGTATTTGAATTCTCCCTCTAATGTCTGACATGCAACATTTTTAGAGGATGAGCAAGGACGGAATGCCAAGACTCAACACAGAACACATTCCACTGCCTTTAGGTAATTTTCAACACCCAGGTATATCATTTTCTACCTCAAGGTTATGGTGCACAGACTTGGAATTCTAAACGTATGCTTGTTCTTTGTTCTATCATATCACTACGGAAAGGGACATATACACAGCTAACAACAAATAGGGGATATTTCATTATGGAAGAGTAAGTAAGTATTCCCTCATTTTTGACCAGAATATAAAAGCCCATGCTGTCAACAACATGACGAAAAACATGGGGTTTGAGGCAAAAAAACTTCAAAAGACTCAACAGCATTCCCTGGTGGTCACTGGGGGAACATCAGAAAATACCATGACTCAAATGAGAAGGTCAATGACCTTAAGGGGATGATTCATTCTGACAAAAAATACTTTGGCTTCTCGCTACAAATATGTCATTGCCATTGTAATCCTGGCAGAGGCTCTGGCCTGACCATCGCTCTGTGTGGGTGAACAGGTAAAGGCTGCTGAGCATGAGAACTAAAGACATACACAATTAAGCCCATAAACTGCGGCAATTCATTGCACCATTATAGCTTGCTAAAGCATCACCTGGCAGTCAAAGCCACTGATATATGTGTACAATAAAGTGCTATGCCACTAAAGTATGCTACAGTTGCATGCCATGCACATACTTCCTGTATTGTCCTTAGGTATGAATCATTCAGGGACAAAGTTCACTGACTGTAACATTTTCATGTGCGTCTCTAGAGAGTCCATAGTAAATGTATGGTTCAATCTTTACTTAAATGAAAACCTGTCATTTCTTGCTGCAAGGGAGACTGAAATGAATTTATAAAGGTAATTGCATTTGAAGGACCTTACCACTGTACAAGACTTTGGCCAGGTACAGTCTGTCACGTGGACAGCTGCAACAATTCTATAAAACCACTTCAGTGGATGAAAATATTTTCCTCCTATGTAGCTGGGTTATGATTAGGTTATGATGAGGTGGCGAAAGGAAACGAATGCTTATACAGTCGAATCTGGTTAATCGGACCACATTGGAACGCAATGGTTTTGGTCCTAAAAAACTACTGGTCCGATTACGAACATGTCCCATGTTACAAGACGGGACGTGCTATAATTTATGTAACATATTAAATGCTTATTAAACCTTTAACGTGCGATATACACGTATAGCGAACGTACACACAAGAACTACTGTTGCTTACCAACTTTGTTTATTGAAAAATAAATTTGCAAAAGTTTTTCAAAACAATCTACAACACAATGTGAGGTGCTACCCAACGAGCCACCGTGCTGCCCTCTGCCAGTTTTATTTTACATTTATGTAATTTCTCTGATATGCTCATACAGTCATACAGAGTGTCATAAAGTTCATGCAGCCTAAGGGCCTTGGCTCAAGGACCAAACACTGGCAGCTTGGCAAGGGAGGGATTTTAATGGACCTTATGGGCTACAGTATGGTACCTTAACCACAAGGCCACCACAGTCCCGTAATTTCCAGGAGAGTATGAATTACTTAGGTACCAATATATAATTTATCAAAGAAGAAAATAGCTGTAACGCTTCAACAGACTCTAAATTCTATAATACTATAATGTAGAAGCGCTACAAATCACTGAGCCGAATGGCATTGCCGAACGACATACTGGGTACCACCTGCTAGCTGGCCAGGTAGCATTACACTCGTTAAAAGTTGCGAAAGACTCTGGCACTATGGTAGGTTGAAGAACAGAAAACCGATATGGAGGATAAAGAAAGTGAGTTTGCAAAAGAAGTGACTAAGAAAGAAGCAGTGTCTGCAGTTTGAGAGTTACTTAGTTCTAAAAAGTCCAGCAAAGCCCAATACTGTATATACTACAAAGCATAGCAAAATGATTTTGCCCAACCGTAGGTTAATGGAAGTGTCAATGTGTAATATGCTTCACTATGATAGAATATATACCATATTCCTGCCTATTATTATATTACTGCATTTGCAATGACAGTAAAGTTGAATCTATTTGTCTATCTATTAAACTTATCATAATCATACATTTAACTTGTGATGAATTTGTCTGAATCTCCACTGTATTTTTTTTTATTGGTATTTACTTTGTATTTTTTTAGTTTTCAATATCTAAATAGAACTACAAATCATCATCTTTTTGTACACATGTCCATTTCAATAGAACACAACTACTGATAGGAATATGCTACAGATGTAGTGGATAGAGGTTTAAATGTAAAAAAAAAAAATAAGCATTGCATAATCACCTTCAAATAACAAAATTCTAATCATTTGCCGAGACAGAGTTCAAACATCATTAGCTTCATGGCTAAATTCTCAAATATTTGCTCATCCTTATAAATATACCCTACCAAATAGGAAAACAATGTAGCCACGACTGATACACTCCTCTGAGGATCATAGACAATCCTTGACTTTGAGACCAAAGACATTTCTTTATCAGCCAGTATGATTTTCTTCAACAGCGCAAAAAAGCATGAAGGCAATTCTCAAATTCCTGTCATAGCCTGAATGTCTCAATGCATTTACCTAAATATTGTAGTAACAAACTAACTAAAGTAGCCTTTAATTCAACTGCTGTAACTGTACATTTTCACACCCAGAACAAAAACTAAGGCAAATAGAGTTCTGGTTAAATTACTTTTTCTTTCAGCTGGCAGTTCACTCTGTATATTTTAGCAGAACGCAAAAGATAAGCTGTCATATTTGATCAGAGACTGAGGGTAGAAGTGAATCGGCCCCAGCTGGACCATAATACGGAACTTACAGTAACTGCAGCAGTAAACAGAAATGAAGGTAACTTCAGTTCAGATACATAACTTTCACAGGACCACACTCCCGCACCGATCATATACACTGTACCTTTCCTCCTCCACTAAGGTCTCGTCTGCTTCCTCACTGATAGCCTCCAGGTGAACCTTCAACTTCTCATGGTTGGAATTCAATGTGGTGCCCGGCACAGGGTGGTGACTGCAGCACATTCCCATGTTGGCTCTCGACCCTGTGCTATCTCTGTCCTATGAACCACTGTGACCACTCTGTAAATCTCCGACTCCGCACTTGTACGTGTTGTTTGACACACATAGTCACAGCGAGCTCAACTCGTTTGCAAATGCATTCGCTGAGGGCTGTGGGGTTAAACATCAGCCGTTAAATGATGTTTGATGGAATGGCATTTGTGTGCGAGACAAAAGCACCCACTGTGTTCTGTACTCAATCCTTCCTTTGTTGTTTTTCCTCACACTGTCCCATTCTAGCCCATTGTTATTCCCCAATGCATCTTGTTTGTTTCGACCAGTACAAAACAACATGTACTTAGCCTGGCATAGCTTTCATTAGTAATGTTGGATAAAATGCACCAAGACCCTTGGTTTTGCCCTTGGCTTTCTGTGTGGAACTGAGTGATTTGGACAATATGACAAGTTTGACACTGCAGTCTAAAAGGCCAAAACAAAAGTATTAGGATGCTCCTAAAAGTCCAGTTTAAGATAGAATGACTGACCATCTCACCTTCTTCTGACACAGCTTCTGAGAATTAATGTAATAAATGCTTATTCATTTCCCCATGAGATGATCAGTAGAATGAACACACATATGGACTGTACAGTCTGCACTATTTGCACAGTTGCATATTTTCCAAAGCACACCCGTATAAGCTTTCATATTTGACACACAGACACACACAGACACACACAGACACACACAGACACACGCTATGTGTATATATTTTCTACATTTCTATACATACGTACATAAACATTATATATTATAAATACAGTCGATTCCGGTTAATGGGACCACATCGGGACTTGGTCATTTTGGTCCTAATAGCCGGGTGGTCCGATTAAACAAACATGCCCTATGTTACAAGACAGGACACGCTATGTAACATATTCAATGTTTATTAAACCTTTACTGTGCGATTTACATGTACAGCAAACGTAAAAACAAAAACTACTGTTGCTTACAAACTTTGTTCATTGAAAAATAAATTTGCAAACAAGTTTTTTGAAACGACCTACAACACAATGTATAGGTACTCAGCATGCGAAGCATAATCCTTAAAAAAACAAGTTCTTACTAAATTACAGACAACTTTGAAGAACTTATCCAGTGTGATATGATCCGCTTCTTTTTTAAAAGTGGCTTCTTTTTTGTAGTAAATGGAAATGTTAGGCAAAGACCTGTAGGTGACCGTAGGGGGTAGAGTTTTCTGGTAGTGATGCCAGAGACGAAGAGTTTCTTGGGATTTTACATACGGATATACATGCGGATATTACACACGTTTTTGGTCCTATTAAGTGGAATAACATTACACGTGTATATAAAAGGAATTGTTTCGGTACTTTAGGATTTGGTCCGAATAAGCGGCTGGTACCATTAACCGGAATCGACTGTATATACACTCATCATACTCCGTCAAGTGTTTGTTCTTCAAATGACGTACATTAGTTGTGTTGAAGCATTTTAATGTGCTTCCCCCACGAGATATTTTTTTCGTTGCACATGTTGCAGGACTCAAACTGCAAACTTTGCATCATCCTCACAGACCATGTAAGCCACATGGCAGACATGTTTGTTTATGATTTGCCCCGCGTGTCTGTGCATTGTAAAGGCATTTATATATACGCATGTGTGTGTGTGTGTGTGTGTGTATGTATGTGTATATATATATATATATATATATATATATATATATATATATATATATATATAATGTATATGTATATATATATATATATATATATAATGTATATGTATATATATAATGGTCATTATAGTATTGTTAAAATAATAAAATATCTATTTACGTTACCTAACTGTATGTGAAAATAAGGGAGCTTCATTGCGGCAGCCTGTAATTCCTGATCTCCCTTGTTTTGCTGCCAGATGGTAAGCTTTGGTTTTCCGGCGGGTAGAGGGCCTGGTGTGGAACACTTCTCCGGGGGTGAGAAACAGGAGGACCAGACTGTAGCACAGATGGTTTGGTTCGCTCTCTGCTTAGAGACTTACAGTGCAGGTGAGGAAGGGAATGAGATAAGGAAGCCCAGATGAAGTAAGCCCTCAGGCATCTAACAGAAGGTCATCTGAATATTGTAGGCCAGTAGGTGGGCCAAGAGTTCCTGCCTTGTTCTCTGTATTGAAACATATGAAAAACATGGGAAAGCCTTAGAAATTAGATATGGGATATGTATGTTTAATCTGCTTAATCATCTTCCAGTTTGGTCCTGCCGAGTTCTCCAGTCTTTCTACCACATCCATGCCTCCATACGACGAAGACCTTTGACCCACCCACTTGCCTGGAGGACATGTAGAGAACAAACAAACTTCACATAGGCAGTGACCATACCCCAACCTTAGGACGATTGCATGGTGGCACACTGGATAGCACCAACATGCAACCTGCTTATGTAATTTCTTATCTAGTACGTAGTTACTCATCTTCTCAGGTGAAAACACTGATTGTTGATTTCTGATATATTAAAACTGATCAGATCTGATTGGATTATAATAGAACATAAAAATCTGTCTTTTAACTCCAGACATTGCGGCTGGAAACAGCCAATCAGTGCTGCGGATCCAGAGCAGAGGGCGGAGTTAAAGAGCAGAAGTCTCACATGTTTGGACTGAACTATTCTTCTAATTCGATGTGTTTACAAACCTGGTTTCTACAAGTTACTCGTTTTTGCGGAACTTTTACATTTAAAAAAATCTATTATATAAAAAAAAAAAGGAATTATAAATATATTACAAATATTAATTCTAACAATAAAGGAATGTTCTAAATAAAATATTAAAATTTACAGTAAATAACGTATTTACTCAGCGGATGAATACTCACCAAAAACGGGAAGTAACACTAGAGCATCGGCCGC
>JAVSBV010032744.1:0-11580 GCA_033117975.1 Parotocinclus spilosoma | reverse complement strand
TTGTCTCAAAGCAGCTTCACAATATTACACTGTCTTAAAAGGCCAATCCCAAGTTGAGCAAGCCTAGGGAGACAGTGACAAGAAAAAACTCCCTAAAATGGTAGGAAGAAAGATTGGGAGGATCAAGACTCAACAGGGGACCCATCCTCCATGGGTGACCTAGATGTAAATTAAATAAATACTAAAAGTATATTAAATTATAGCAAAATTAGGTTAATAAATAAATAACTAATTAATAATAAAGTCTAAATTACTAATAGAAAAAATTGAAAATAAACTAAATTATAAAACAAAACAGATTATAAAATGTGTCCTTAGTGGGAGGTCCTGGGAGGCACATCGTCTCCTAATGTCCAACCAATGGAGGGAGTTCCTGCACTCTGGTGGGACCTGCCTTCGCTGTTGAAGACAATCAGAGCGACACCGAGCCGGAAGAACATCCAAGCGCGTGGTGCCAGAACCAGCACCAGAACATCAGCTCTCAGATTATTAGATATTATATCTGATATCTAATATCCGAGATATTAAGGCATGCAGCAACCAAATTGATAACAGACTAACACAGTTTTTATGTTTTACTACAGACCTAATAATACATATATCCTATGAGCTCTACATGTAGTGATTTCACACAGATGTGATTTTGTCTAATACTTCTGTTCTTCACAAGACCAACACAGATCAGCTACTATTTGGGTGGTGGATCATTCCCAGCATTGCTCTGAGATGGATGTAGTTGTAGTGTGTTACTATGTGTTGTGTTGCTATGAGTGGATCTGACACAGCTGTGCTGCTGTAGTTTTAAAACCCTGTGCTCACTCACTGTACACTCTGTCAGACATTATCTTATTGCTCCACCCTGTAGATGTAAAGTTAGAGACAGCTCATTTGTTGTTGCACAGTTTGTGGTAATCATCCTCTAATCCTGAATCAGTGCTGCTTTTTCTGGTGTACCTTAACAGTTAGGTTAAACTAAAAACAAAACCTTTAAACATTTGCAACATGACAAGACTCCATTAGTACTTAAACTTGTTAGTCAAACATATACACACCTGCAGTGTAGAAAGTTGCTTATTGCTGTGTATTGGTTAATTGAGCGTGGGTCCAAGGTTCTACTGATCTCCACATTTTCTCCTGCCACAAGTCTCACAGAGGCCTTGTTCTCATCTTCAAAAACCTGGCTCTGCAGAGAGGCTACCATCAGCAATAAGAAATCATCTGCAAAGAAAGTTAGGTAATAATAAAGAAATATATGAGTAGTGAGACAACAACCACAATAATAATAATACTACTAATAATAATAATAATAAGATTAACACTCACTAAAACAAAACTTTACTCAAACATTGAGAAAAGCTTGGAAGTTACTGATAATTGTCTTTTAGAACAGACTTACAAAAGATGAAGGTAGGGTTCGGCTGCATCATAAAGTCTGGTAAGTACAGCCACTTTATCTGATTGGAGCTCAAAGGTTTTGATAAAGTCCTCCAAGGATAATCTGTAGCATAAATTGTTTAAATTATTTACTCAGAATGCAATGACTGGTTACTTTTTAGTAGACACGGAAAGTCTTAGAAAAATGAAAGCATATTATAATATTACACAAGTAATTGTATTTACATATTATTTTTTTAATATTTACTGATTACACTGGTCAAATTGAATTAGACATCAAAATAGTTCAACTTAACTAATTTTGAGGTGCTGAAAACAAAAAAATGGTGTTTAAATTCCGAAATTGGCTATCATTTTTATGATACAGGAGTGATATTTCTCTCAGCCTTTAATAGTATTATAGTATTGCATTGTCTCTGAATAATCAATGAAAGCTGGATGATGCAACCTTAATTAAACTTGCATCACACAACTCTATACAAGTCTCAATTTCTCTCTCATCCAGCCAGCATTTTTAACATTTGACTAATCATTCAGCTATTCAACTAAGTTTCGGATTTGCATTAATAAAACAGATCATTTCTTGACTTGTGAGACATAAACTATGCATAAACTATGACCGACATCAATGGTGCCTTTGTAGTGGCTTAAAGGTGGTTGCTGTCGTGCTTGTTCTACAGGATGGCTACACAATGTATTGCTGTTGCCTATGTTAATGGAACCATCGAGCAAGAGAAGAACACTACAAGAAAAGAAACTGGCCAGACATTTACTACAGCTGGAGACACAAAAATGTTCTTCACATTGCTACCACCATTGCAAATCAACAACAAAAATGCAGAAGCATTTCAGTATTTCCTTTCCAATTTCCAAAGTTGAGTTAAGCAAAGACAAAGGAAGGAGTCTTCATTGGTCCTCAGATTCATATGCTTGTGCAAGATGAGGAGTTTCACCATTTGCTACATGGCAAGGAAAAGGCTGCATGGACAACATTCCAGTTAATGGTAACAAATTTCCTTGGAAACACAAGGGCAGACAAATATGAAGAGTTGGTGGAAAATCTCCTTCAGGCAAATAAATAACCTAGCTACCTGTCTTTTCACATAACATGTCCTTTTATTCTCATCTAGACTTCTTTGACTGCTTGTCCATGCTCAACAGAGCCCTGCATCGTAGTTGAGAATCTGCCATCTCCAACCCCTCTTCAACGGTGGTCTACCTTCCTCAGAGGTCAATCAAATGAAATTAATAAATGAAACATTTTTATTTCTGCACCAAAATGTTAAATTTTTGTAGACCAGTGTTACAGAGATATTTACAGTATTGTTTACTAAAGTTGGGTGATTACCCCTAAATTTGAGGCTGAAGTTTTTGTAGTTGAACTCTACAATTGCACTTCAAATTCTATTCTTTGCTACTATCGCACAATTTCATTGGATAATTAATCTGTTTGATTTTATAGATGCATATTTTTAATAAATGTTGTGTGACTTACCAAAACATAATGCAGGAGGGACTCCAATACAGATTAGATATTGGAACACGATTAGACAAGCTATGAAACAGCAGTATTTGGGCCAAAACTGTGCAATGGCTTTCCGGCGACGATGTGCCAAAACTGCAATCAGAGCACAGCAGTGCACTAGGGCAAAAAAATCCATCCGCTGGCCAATTACATTCACTGCCACCACAAAAGATATCTGGTACAAACAAATATTGGTAAAAGATTAAAATCAAGTTTTCATCATTACCAAGCAGAACAAACTACAGTCTTATCAATTGGTAAATAAATTCCAGCTGTACCTCAAGGCCAAATTTGTAGAAGAAGTAATTGCAGAAATATTTGATGCAGGGCAGGATGCCAAGGTCCATGTGTTGAAATGTTATGTCATGAAAAATTGTGCCTTTAGGAGGTGGTTTTACATTTAAATGGAGACAATAGTAGAGCTGATGACGATGCACTGTCACATCAAAGACGAGGAGGCCCAGAATTAAAAGATGATTCTGCGCAAGTACATACATATAAAGAAAGGACATTAGCTCACATATGTGAAACAAGCAATACTAGCCATTGCATGATGTTATTAACCACATGATTAACCACATGAATGCATTGTGTAAGAATCACATTTTTTTTATTTATGTTTATATTTTTTATTTCCATCTATATCTATGCTGCAATTATGTGAATTTCTCCACTGTGTGACTAATAAAAGTTGATCTTATCTTATTCCGCACTCAGTATCACAAGTGAAAACAGAATTTTTGAAATTTTAGCTTTCATTTACTGAAGGTAAATGACCGTTAAACCGTTAAAACGTTTTTTTGCATAAGGTTTGTACACCTGGATGTGAGGATTTCCTGCCATTCTTCTCTGCAGATCCTTTTAAGTTCTGTCTGGTTAGTGGACCATCGGCCATTTTCAGGTTTCTTTAAAGATGTTAATTGGCTTTAAGTCAGGGCTCTGGCTGGGCCAGTCAAGGACATTCACAGAGTTGTCCCTAAGAAACAACTGCATTATGTTGGCTTTGTGCTAAGGGTTATTTTTTTGTAGGGAGATCAACATTCTAATGTCCCAAGTGCTCTGGATCGACTTTTCATTAAGAATATCTCTATCCTTTGCTCCATTCTACTTTCCCTCAACCCTGACCAATCCCCCTGCAAAACCACTGGATGCCCCCAGCATGATGCTTCCACCACCAGTTATGATGAGTGCTACTGGCTACATGAGCTGGAATAAGAAACGATAAAATTATCTTGGACAAAAACATGTTTTTACTGAGTTTTCTAAAGAGAAAAAAATCAAAATACTTACAAACACAACTATTCTTCCATCACTGAAAAAAGCTGGTCATCTAACCTGATGAATTAATTTTTGGTTATTTGCTTAGCCTACAGCCTGTCACGCTCATAAGTGTGTGTTGGCAAGTGGGCTGCATTAATTGCCATTTGACTGTTGCTGCTCCGGGTGCCTTTTTTTATTCTCTCCAGTGAGCCTCGAAAACACCATACTCTGCTAAGTGTTTATTGTTTAAAAGACCATGTAAATGTTTCACCTACCACACATGTTTGTTTTTGATTTGTCACTGTGTAAAGGAAAGGGGGCCAGGAAAGAAGGGCCTCTGCAGACTGCAAAGTACATCTTATCGTTCTTTGTGATCAGCATACGCCAATCTCTTGCTTTGTCACAGAAATTGGCAGATAATGATAATGAATTACTTATCTAAGCTGCTATCATAATTTTTTATAATAATTACAGCAGTTGCATCTTTTAATGCACTGCACTACAAAAGAGATTGTAGTGATTTTGCAGTGTCCAACTATATGTTATTACAAATAAATTCATTAATTAATTCTTTGTCTGCTTATCCTAGTCAGGGAAGTGGGAGAGCTGATTCCTGCACACGACAAAAGGCAGGGACAACCCTAGACTGTGTGCCAATCCATTGTAGGTAACGTACACTCACACACTCATTCACACACTTTTACACACTAAGGGTACTTTGGAACACTAACCTAACAAGCATGTCTGGAGTACAATGAGAAGAATGCAAGCACAGGGAAGATGTATGGACTCCACATAGGCAGAGCCCAGGGTCAGGATCAAACCGGGGATCATAGAGCTGTGAATAAATTCTATATTCTATATCATAATAAATTAATAATAATATACAAAGCAGTGTACCTGTAGACAGGGCAAAATGGAATCCCCACATTTCCTCAGACTGCCAATCCACAGAGATGGATCCACTGGTTCGATATACAGAATAGACTTTTGCAGAAGTTGATCCACATTTACACTATACCAGCTCATATTGGAAGTTAGTAAACCCTTAAAACAAATAGCACAATTACACACTAAAATAATAAAAAAATTAAATAAAACACAATGCATTTGTTTGTTATATTTAACAAAATTATATTATAAATAGTTATATTTATACTTTATTAGATAGCAGTTAAAGAAAAATTCAGATAGTAATCAAACTCACAGCAGTGCAGTTAACAGAAAAAGTAGATGGCTTGATTAATTTCAACTGATACATCATTTTACACACGACCATCACACCAGCCCAAACAGAGGACACGGTTGATGCTATGGTTCGCAGCCTTGGATATGGTGTAGCAAATGTCCACAACACCAGAAACCCAGCGTTCATAAGGGAAACCTACAAAAAATAAACACAGTACAAAAATTTTTATGTTTAAAAAGGTTTACTAAAAATAAAAGACGCACTACTGAATGGTACTCTGGATAAGAATTAATGTTAAATGTAAATTTAGCTTATTTTTTGCATCAAACGAACAAGCTAAAATTAATACATGATCAAGGGCTGTGATTTGGCAAGCTGTTGCAATACTGTGTCCAATCAAATGAGCTCCTCACATTCCATTTAGAAAGAAAAGCTTGCACAATGGACTTATCATACTAAGCAAGCTTTGCATTAATTGAATCCTAACAGACACAAACACAACTAAATAGAAAACACCTGATTTTAATGTATACATGTATGAATGTAACATGCAAACTCATGGAAGAGCCCAAATAATTGCTATCTGGGTGCTTTATTTGATTGTAAAAAGGGTCTATCATTTCTTATATATTGCAGTCATAGCGGAAATTGTTGGCACCCCTGAAATATTAGTATTTGTCCCAGAAATGTATTGCAATTACACGTTTTGTTATGCACATGTTTATTTCGTTTAAAAAACAGAAAAAACACAAACGTGATCTAATTTTATGCAGAACCCCAAAAATGTGCTGGATAAAATTGTTGCCACCTCTTCAGATTTGTGAGCAAATACCTTTGTTTCTAGCATGTGATGCTTGTTTAATCTCAAGCAAGTACAAGATGTGGACAATATAACAATCACACATGAAACCAGATAAAAATGAGAGAATTTGACTTAATATTTGCATTGTGTGTCTGTGTGTGCCACACTAAGCATGGAGAACAGAAAGAAGAGAAGATAACTGTCTGAGGACTTGAGAACCAAAATATCAACAATCCCAATGTTACAAGTCCAACTCCAGAGATCTTGATGTTCTACAGTGCGCAACATAATCAAGAAGTTTACAGCTCATGACGCTGTAGCTACTCTTCCTGGATGTGAAGGGAAGAAAAAAATTGATAAAAGCAGGATGGTGGATAAGCATCCTCAATCAAGTTCCAAAGAATTTCAAGCTGTTCTGCAGGCTCAAGGTGTAACAGTGTACACACAGTACCTACAGTCAAATATGGTGGAGGTTCAAAGATGTTTTGGGGTTGTTTTGCTGCCTCTGGCACTGGGTACCTTGACTGTGTGCAAAGCATCATGGAATCTGAAGATTGCCAATGGATTTTGGGTAGCAATATAGTGCCCAGTGTCAGAAGGCTTGGGTTTGTGTCTGAGGTCATGGGTCTTCCAGCACGACAATGACCCCAAACATACTTCAAAGAGCACCCAGAATGGATGGAAACAAAGCACTTGAGAGTTCTGAAGTGGCCAGCAATGAGTTCAGATCTAAATCCCAGTGGAAAGAAAATTGCTGTTGGGAGAAGGCACCCTTCAAAGATGAGAGACTTGTGGCAGTTTGCAAAAGAAGAGTGGTCCAAAATTCCAGTCGAGAGGTGCAAAACTTGCTGATGGTTATAGGAAGCGACTGATTTCAGTTATTGTTTCAAAAGGGTGTGCAACCAAATATTAAGGGTGCCAACAATTTTGTCCGGACCATTTTTGTAGTTTTACATTAAATTATATCAAGTTTGTTTTTTTTTTTTTTGCTTTTTCTGTGTTTTTCCAATACACACAAAGGAAATAAACATGTTTATAACAAAAATTACAATAAATTTAATGATAATCTTTCTGAAAATATTTCAGGGGTGCTAACAATTTCAGCCATGACTGTATAAAACCTTTGTATGAACGTTTGCTATTAATTATACATTTCCATATGTTAAAGAGTGGAACAATGTTGTACATTTTGTCTGTAAGTGTGTTTAAGGGAATATGTCTGACCTCTTGTAGGCTGACCCAGATTATGCCTGCAGCAACAATTTTAACTTTGTGAAGTTCCAGCAATCTCCAGCCAAACTCTTGAATCCTACGTAACCAGAGCAGGACCTGCAGCATAACCATGCTTATCTGGTCCAACGCTAATAGCAACTTGTTTATTCGTGGTTCTAAAACACAAAGAGAGACACACACACACAGAGTGTGTGTGTGAGAGAGAGTTTATATATACAAATTTAAGATGTAAAATAGGTCTCAAGACATATGTAACTTGTAAAATAAGGTTTAATTTGTGGTTTGATATTATTGCCTCATTATTACTTATCTTACCCTCTTTTTCTTTCTCTTCTATCTGTTCCTGGTCCAGCACTCTTTGTTCCTCTTCCTTAAGTGAAGAGCACCTTTGTTGTACACTACCCGTTAGATCCCCCACTTCATTCAGCTGCTCCTTTTCCAGCCTACATCAGTTATTGATTAATTTATTATATTATAAACACTTCAGTTTAAAAATAGAAAATACAGAAAATATAGCTACAGGATTAACTTTTTTTTACCGTTTTTGGACTTTCTCTATATTTGTTTTTATCCTAAAAAGAACAAATATGATAATTTTCAGAACACACACCATATAAATACTATATAGCATGACTATCATTATTAACTATTTATTATTAACACATCACATATGAAATGCATGAGAAAAGGTAAAAACTAGTCATATGTACTCAGATTGGGGCCAATTTAGCGTAATCAATTAACACATGTCTTTGGATTGTGGGAGGAAAGTGGAGCACCCGGAGTAAACCCATGTTTAATTTAATTTGTTATGCTAAAAAATACACATTTCTGCATTTCGGGTCGGCAACACATTCAAAATAAAGTTTGGGTTGGGAAATTCTTGCTATTATTGCTAGTATAGCTACAAAAGAGGTTAAAAACCCTAACCAAAAAAAAATACATAATTTTTATTTATTTATTTATTTATTTTTTTGCAATGTGTTGTATGCCTGAAATGTAGGAATGGATCTTTATAAACAAAATACCAGAAAGTTGTAGGTTAAGTATATTGACTATTTAGGAATATTAAATGACTTTAGTCTTTAGTCTTTTCTCTGCAGAAGTGCATAATAGAGTTTATCTAATTATTTTCCAGTGACATCCCATTACTGTCAATTTGATTATCTCGTTTTTGGCTTAATTATACTATTATATGTGCAAATTGCGGACTTACATGTCTGATATCATGTCTATTGTCTGTCTCAATTCTTCTTCTCTAGATATAAAGGACAGAATAAAGAATACAGAACTGACATTTTGA
This sequence comes from Parotocinclus spilosoma, assembly GCA_033117975.1. Taxonomy (NCBI): domain Eukaryota; kingdom Metazoa; phylum Chordata; class Actinopteri; order Siluriformes; family Loricariidae; genus Parotocinclus; species Parotocinclus spilosoma. The sequence goes on along the minus strand of JAVSBV010032744.1, from coordinate 2,873 downwards.
AGAAACTCTGATGGTAATTAAATTGATTTGTTTCATATTTTTACTCTCAGTACATTGTACTTTGTAAATTATTTTGGGCTGAATGCTTTTCCAAGCATTGTTATGCACATAGGGCTGATCTTGACCATTTTTATAGGACTGAAACATGTTTTACTATACCTTGTATCACCATCATATACAGGTACATTGTTTAGGTCGGTGAGATGGAGAAAGTCACAATTAAAGTAGTGTAATTGTAAGATGCAAGCCAGAAGGAAAGAAGCAGGAAGTAAAATCTTTGCAAACAGTTCCACTACATCGTATTGCTCCAGGCCAAAATCACGAAGTCTGGGACAATACAAACAAATAATATGTAAAATACATATTGAAGATTAATCCAGTGTACTGCAGTGTACACAGTGTACAATACATTGATCATACTTTGAGCAATGCTACTTGTCTACTGTGTATGAAACATTTATTTGATATTTATTCCAACATATGGAAGGAAAACACTGAAAAAATATCTGTTTAAACATTTAGCACTCTCAGTTTTTATTTGCAAGAGCATATATTAACACTTACCCCTCTTCAGACATGCCTAGAATTTGGAGAAACAGGCCCGAGACTGTCTTAAATTGGTACATGTAAATGAGAATTAAAACCATCATGGAGTAACCAACCACAACAGCCCAAAAGTATTTCAGAACATGGCGCCATACATCATACTGCACCTATAGAGGAGAACAAAGAATGATATCAATTTCAGTGTTACTATGTATTCAAACACTTGTCATCAATTCATAAACATTACAGTACATTTATTGTTACTTCATCTAATAAGTATAAACTGTTCTTATATGTGAATAAAGTAAGAATGAAAACAGGGTCATGCATTCTAATATTATTTAAGAAACATGTACCATATATACAACATACAGTGGGTAAGGAAAGTATTCAGACCCCTTTACATTTTTAACTTTTTGTTTCATTGCAGCCATTTGCTAAAATCAAAAATGTTCATTTTAGTTATCATTAATGTACACTCAGCATCCCATCTTGACAGAAATAACAGACATGTAGACATTTTTGCAAATTTATTAAAAAAAGGAAAAAACTGAAATATCACATGGTCATAAGTATTCAGACCCTTTGCCCTGTATTTAGTAGAAGCACCCTCTTGAGCTAGTACAGCCATGAGTCTTCTTGGGAATGATGCTACAAGTTTTTAACACCTTGATTTGGGGATTGTCCGCCATTCTTCCTTGCAGATCCTCTCCAGCTCCATCAGTTTGGATGGTGAACGTTTGTAGACAGCCATCAGGTTTTTCCAGAGATGCTCAATTGGGTTTAGGTCAGGGCTCTGGCTGGGCCAGGCAAGAATGGTCACAGTTGTTCTGAAAACACTCCTTTGTTATTTTAGCTGTGTGCTTAAAGTCATTGTCTTGTTGGAAGGTGAACCTTTGGCCCAGTCTGAGTTTCTAAGCACTCTGTAAGAGATTTTCTTCCAGGATATGTCTGTACTTTCATCTTTCCTTCAATTGCAACCAGTCGTCCTGTCCCTGCAGCTCGAAACGCCCCCATAGTATGATGCTGCCACCACCATGTTTCACTGTTGGGATTGTATAGGGAAGGTGATGAGCAGTGCCTGGTTTTCTCCACACATACCGCTTAGAATTAACATTAAAAAGGTTCAGTCTTCGTCTCATCACACCAAAGAATCTTATTTCTCAAAGTCTGGGAGTCTTTCATATGTTTTTTGGCAAATTCGATGTGGGCTTTCAGCTCTGTCAGGCCACTCTGTCATAAAGCCCCGGCTGGTGGAGGTCTGCAGTGACAATTGAATTTGTGGAACTTTCTTACATCTCCCTACTGCATCCCGTGGAGCTCAGCCACAGTGATCTTTGAGTTCTTTTTTATCTCTCTCACCTAGGCTATTCTCCCACCATTGATCAGTTTGGCTGGACGGCCAGGTCTAGGAAGAGTTCTGGTCGTCCTAAACTTCTTCCATTTAAGGATTATGGAGGCCACTGTGCTCTTAGAAACACAACTGGACTGCACTGAAGGAGAGGAACCATCTCAAGAAGAATAAAAAGAAACGGACAGCTTGTGTTACAGCGTAAATGTCTTCATGTTTTGCAAGCAAGTTGATCTTGGTCATTCACTTGCCACTATAAGATGTTGGGTGTTTGTTCTATTCTTTGTAGATAGTCTTGTACCCTTTTGATTGCTTGTGCACAACGAGCTCTTTGCTCCTTGCCATTGTGAACAAGGAACACAATGGTCCTTTTAAGCGTCAAAGGCACCACACATTGGCTAACTAAAGTAATCGAAGAAAAAGGGTGCAAGTTGTGTCTTGGCACTTTACATGTTGAGGTAGAAAACAATAAAAGTGTCATATTGTGAGACAGCCCATTAAACTTCTCCTGTTTGTTTATAAAAATATCATGTCTGATTGCTTAACAATATGAACTTGTTCATATGTCAAATGTTCTTGCAGTAAAATGGCTGAACAGAGGTCAGAAGTAGTATGTATCCTGCATATGTAAATATTCCCTTCCCTGCACTTGGCAGCTCACCTGGTAGAGAACCATGCAGAACAGGAACAAACAAATGTAAAGGATTTTGTAGACAACCACTTTCCCAGAGAAACTGATGATGAAGAACATGGAGTAACAGCAGTAGATCCAGTACTTCACCAGAAAACCTTTAATAAATGCTCCTAACATTACCACCAGATTAGAGGTCTCACCCTCATCTGCTACATAACATAAAGACACACACAAACACACATTTATGACCCACGTCACATCAAATGTCAAGTTAATATGATGTCCATGCATACTGCATTTATTATACATGTTAATAAAATACAAACCCAGACAAAACCCAAA
>JAVSBV010032734.1:0-11580 GCA_033117975.1 Parotocinclus spilosoma | reverse complement strand
TGATTTGGGACGTGCCCCTAAGTGCCGTGTTCCTTTTTGTACCTTGGAGAGCCTTTTGCTCTGCCTCCTTAGTTCTTCCCCGTTTTCCTTTTCAATACGTTTGCAAAAAGACCCTAAAATTTAGTTTTTACTTTGTCAGTATGGGGTAATGAGTGAAGAGTGATGGTGAAATACTTAGTCAAGCATTCTACCATCCCATCCCATCTACTATCATTTAATGTGTTCATTTTACCAACATAAATATAAACATGAAAGTGAGGGCTTGAGTGAGTGTCAGGTCTGGTAATGCTTACAGTGGTTTGAGAGGATAAGGGCTGTGAGGATGCATTCCCATTCTGACTGGAGTTCTGTCTTCCTGATACAATGCCAGCCTGGATGAGAGAGATGTAAATGGTCACATGTCAGTGCCAACCATCATCAATAAACAGTCAATAAACATGGCGGTGAAGTCTTCTCTTCTCACTCGGCCTAGACCAACAACCTGCTAATTTAATCCACAGATCATTAAATCAGATTGTTTAAAAAATTTGCATTTTTATTGGCACAGCTGAAATCATCATGTTCCTCTGTCTGATGTTGTCCCTGATAAGTTCCCAGTAGTGGTACATTTGAGACATTTCAATTCTTCAAGTTGTCTTGTTTGCTTCATTTTGGATGATTCGCATGTATGGGATGTTGTTTTTGCTAATAAAATTGGATTGTTGCATTATGGCGGGGTTAAACATATTTCCTATGAATGTGATAAATATCTACAACTACAAATATTTTTGTTAAGCAGAAATATGAGGGAAATCATATTTCAATAATACAGGGTGAGCCAAAAGTCACAGGACTATAAAAATAATACAGTATCTGGCAAGGGACTGTGGTAGTCTCTTTCCACTGCTAGGTAGGGTAGATGGAGGTCTTATGGGCAGCAATAGCTATCTAGAATGTGTGTGGGAATTTTTCATTTGTTTTCTCAAATGCTCAGTGGTCCCTTTTCTCCATGGTCAATGTTTCTCTACATGTGTCTTGAACTGATCCTTAGCAAAGAAGGCAACTAATGAGCTGGGTGCTTAATTTGAAAACAATGTTATGAAATTGATTGATAAAATCTTTTTGTAATTATATCACAAATGAGACATAATATAAGACCTGCTGTACTGCAGCCAGGCTGAGGTGCTGCTGTTGGAGGGCTGCAGTCTGTAGCATGAGGTGCTGCTGCTGAGCTGCATACATCTGTTGTAGGTACTGAGCTGCAGTACTGGGCTGTCTGTGAAGAGCCTGCTGGATCACCTTGCACACAGAGAGAAAGAGAGAGCAAGAGAGTGAGAGTGAGAGAGAGAGAGAGAGAGAGATATTTAACCACTATTAACTTTTATGTGTACCCTACCTAATACATATACCCACTCACTTACTAACTGTAGGTCACATGATGCTGGTAGAGTTTACATACTTTATCACACAGAGCTGTGTAAACACTGCTTAATAAAATATTTTTTTGATTATTAGTATATAGTGACTATCACAAATCGTGATTTGATTTCAAGTGAGCATTAATAAAATGAAGAACACATTAACAAAAGACCCTTTTTATGAATTGCATTCATTTTTCTATGCAAAAGTAATTGATACCTTTGCTAGTTTAATGAATGTATTTGCTTTAGTATTCTAATATTCAATTATGGTAAGTTATACAGTTATAATTGGCTAGGCAAAACACATTATCCTGTAATAATCATTATCCTGTCTGTTTGCCTGTGTGCCTGTAGTGATTTTTCATGACATGTACTGTATTTCTGCCCAGAAATTAAATTGGCTTGACACTAACACTTACAGTATACCAGTATCATAAATAATGATGTAACAATCAGGACATTATTATTATTATTATTATTATTATTATTATTATTAATCATAATAATCATAATAATCATAATAATCATAATATTAATCATAATAATCATAATAATAATAATCATCATCATAATAATTATAATAATAATAGTTGGCTAGTGAGCTGGACAAGTTATCTTTGGGGAAATAATCAAGCTGTCTTCCTGGTCTGCACCTGGTCATCCCTACAAACAGAGCTCTGAAATTTTGAAATAAAGATATAAACCTTTCCTTCATATGAACTTTTCTGTTTCCCTGTAGGCTGTAATCAATTAATGCTTACAAAAAGCTAACTTGTCAAGCTTACAAATTTTCTTAATTGAATAAAAGCTCAGTGTTGGAGCAATATCGTTCTCCATTTCAGAAGTATGGCATGTGTGGTCATTGCAACCCATCACAGCAGATCATCATACACAGAACAACACCAAATCATATATAAATGAACTGTATCTCTTTATATATAACAATAAAAAATGATATGAATCCTCCTTCATTATCATTAATTCTGTCAAAATGGCCAGAATAATAAATGGTCACATTTTGTTTTCCTGTATTTTCATGAAACACATATGTTTGAAAACAACTTGTGTGCTTAGGGTCATTATTTTGCTCTATAACCCACACTGTCTTGGGAATCAGTTCACAGAGAGATGTCCTGACATTATCCTTTAGAATTTGCTAATATAATTCATATTTCATTGTAACATCAATAATGGCAATGCTGTCCAGATGCACCAAAAGAGGCCCTAACCGTGATAAGACGTGTTTCACATTTGGAAAAAGATTCTTATGCTGATAGGCCATCCATTGCCCACCCGGCAACTCTGTGCGCAAGGGCAGGAACAACCCGGGGTGCCAATCCATTGTAGTGCACACAAACACACAGTCAGACAGATAGTCACACACTAAGGGCCACTTTAGAGACACCCTTATGTTTTTAGACTGTGGGGGGAAACCGGAGTACCAGAAGTAAACATACACAGAGATAACATGCAGACTCCACACAGAAAGGACCCAGACTGCTCCACCCTGGGATCGAACCCAGGTCCTTCTTGCTTTGAAGCCCTGCAGTGTTTTTCTTTGTCCAAGCATGACATTTCTCATTAAACCCAAAAAGTTCTGCTTTGGCCACAGAATCAAGCTCTTAACATGGTTTATCTCTGTCTCCTAATCTATATTCAACTAAACAAGCTGTGGTGCAAGCCCATCAAGCTTTACAGGACCTGACTGTATCGCAGTGAATCAGGCAACTTTTTACTTTAGTCACATGAGTAAAACTAAAGAGTACTTGCGATTGTCTGCCTGTAGGTGGTAATAGAGCAGCATGCAGCATTTATATGGCTATTTTTAAATGGAGAAAAGATGAACGTGATTAAAGATGAACTGATCTAAATGGTGAAAGCATAATTGTAAAAGAAACTACACGAATGGTAGATTTAATTCTGAATATGTTAAAATAAAAGATTAACCAATTGCATAGGATAGCTTTTAATCTTAAAGTATGTTTCTTTGGCATTTCACAAATCAAGGCTTTCGTACAACACAAACCTGAACACAGCTCACCCTACCTGTACCGTCTGTCTGTCTGAGATTCCTCCATACACTGATATCTGTGGCAGAGCCTGTTGCCTGCTGGTGGTAGTGGTGCTGGTGATGCCATGGCTGGTAGAATTACTGGGTGAGCTTGAGGTGGTGATGGAGCTGCTGGGGGCAGAAACACTGGAGCTGAAGCTCATAGAGGCCTGTACCTTCTCCATGGCAGCCCTGCACCCTCCTGTGCTCGATCCACACCTGCTACTCCTCCACTTCTCTGCTCCTTCAACACCTGGTATACATATAGCATAGCCACAACAACGCATGAATGAAAAGTGCAAGAAAAACAAAATCAATCATAATGGCTAGAGTAAGAATCACAGCAGTAGCATACATTCTTTACATCATTGTAGAAAAAAAAAATACAGTCCTGCAAATGTGTTTGTCCCATCTGGGCACAGTACAAACGATTACATGCAGCTGTATTTATTACATTTCTTTATTCATTTATTTAATTTTTTTTATTTTTTATCTCAGTGTGCTTTCAGAAATTTCAAAATTTTTGCTCATAAACAGATCATTGTGCGGTCTTGTTTATGCCTTTGTTTTTTTTTCTTTTCCTTCTCAATTCCTTATTGTACTCTTACTGTAATCCTTGCATCACATATCAGCAGTACCGTAGGCTAAAAACACCTAGACTTTAGAAATGCCTCTCTATTAGGGGTGTCACGATACACATAGTAATATTCATTTTTTTCGATACGGGGGTTTCGATACGATACGAGCTGTGAATCGAATGCTTTAATATTTTTTCTTAATTATTTGCTGTGTCGTTTCTGAACCCTGGCTACAGAGTTGTAGTAATCAGCAAAGCAGAAGAGAGTTCTGAGTACTGTAGTTTCATACAACATCTAGTGACACGGTGTATAACAGGTGTGTTACTATGACGATGCCCGAGCACTGTTTCGAGCTACTGGGGGAAAAACATTGTTCTGTTTTGGTTAGCCTGCTGGACGATTAGCTCTATTGTGAAATGGCTAGCGGAGAGATTAAGACTGAGCTGAAACAATCTAAATCAACCTCACATTTATCTCCTGTGTAGGAATATTTTGGTTTCCCAGTCATTTACAACAATGAAGGGCAAAGAATGGTGGACAAAACGGTAAATGTGTGTAAACTTTGCTCAATGCGAGTATCAAACATTGGTGCTAATACTTCCAATATTTAAACTCATTTGCGAAACAAGAAAACACAAGTCACAGCATATAAGCAGCCTTTTTAAAGCAAATTACTCGCGCCATAGGGAAGTTTATAGCTTCTGATTTGCAGCCCTACTCTGTTGTAGACGATCCTGGATTATGCAACTTGCTGGTAATTGAGCCTCGTTATGAAATTCCATCTCGCACTAATTTTTATGAAAACTTATAGTACCAGTCATCCCTTCCAAAAATTGAGTTTGTATTGGCCTCTGTGACCTCTACATCAAAAAATTTAATAAAAAAAAGTAAAATCATTTTCTTCCTCCATGTTATATCGAAAATGTATCGTATCATGGAGCAAAAACAGCAATATGTATTGTATTGTGAAATGTGTGTATTGTTTCACCCCTACTCTCTATGCTTTATAATAATAATAATAATAATAATAATAATAATAATAATAATAATTATTATTATTATTATCATCATTATTATACTGCTCTTGTCAGCAGAAATAATTCTGCCACTTCTTTGCAACTCCTGTGTTTGCAGTATTTTGCAATCTGGTCAGTAGCTATTACTTGTTACTGTAGCGACACCTGTTACAGTTCAACTAACAGGACATTTATTCGAATGGTTCAACAGAACATCTTCAAAATTGAGTCAAAGTCAAATTTATCACTAAAGCAGTTTTTTAATACATAACATTGTCTTTAAAGCATATTTCAATTGTCTAGGCCCACAGCTCCAGCTAAGAAAGCATAGGGTGAAAGGAACAAAGAACATTTCCCTAAATGTGATGAAGAAGAAATCTTGTGAGAAACAAGATTTAAAAACGGGATTCAACCCCCATGGACAGACTAGATTTTATATGTAAGTGCATTTATATATTTTTTTATTAAACTATTATTATTTTAATGGGGCAGCATGGTGGCTTGGTGGGTAGCACCGCTAGCTCACAGTAAGAAGGTCCCAGGTTCAATCCCAGGGTGGAGCAGCCTGGGTCCTTTCTGTGTGGAGTCTGCATATCCTCCCTGTGTCTCCTTGGGCTTACTCCGGTTTTCGCCCACAGTCCAAAGACATGCATGTTAAGTTAATTGGTGTTTCTAAAAGTGGCTCTTGGTGTGTGACTGTGTGTGTGTTTGTGCCCTGCGATGAATTGGCGCCCCATCTGGGGTTGTTCCTGCCCTTGTGCCCAGAGCTGTCAGGTGGGAACCGGCTGGCCCGCGACCCATGTGGATTAAGTGAAAGATAATTGGTGGTGTATATAAAATGTATTTATATAAAAAAAAATAATATAATATGAAGGGTACAATAAAACAGACAATATAATATAACGAACCATGTAATAAATAGATAAAGCAATAAAAAAATGGTTAGATAATGAATTAAATGAAATACAGTATATGTACAATATTGTGCAAATGATGATCTGAATGACCATATACTACCTATGAATACAACTGGAAAAAGAATTTCAAACATGGATTCATTCACATTTCGACTTCATTCCAACATTGTGAGCTTGTGAGCTTTAGAATATCTTAACCATTTTAGCCTATTTCTTTCTGAAAAAGTTTACATTTATTATACAGGATAAGTCGAAAGTCCCAGGACACACTTTTATTTCAGAAACAAAGGGAAAATTACAGATCTGAATAACCCAGCAAGTAATAGGTGCAGGGGGCTATTTTTAGGTTTCTTTTAAGTTTTTTTTCCAGTTGGAAGATGGTCATGTAGCATATCAAAGAAGATCATAAACTGATTGCCACAATCAGATTTGCAATATATTTTGTGATTCTGAAGATATCAACACAGAAAGCTCAAAAATGTTGTTGTTCATCACAGGTAACTGAATATGGAATTGACAATTCTGGTGGATGGGGAACACAGCTGTCGTACACCCAGAAAGACACCAATTTCAAACAGCACTATTGCATTCCTCATAGTAAAATTCAGAAAACCCAGGTTGTCCAAAGACTGCTACCGACAAAGAAACCTCAACAATGGTTTTGACAGCCTTTGCAAAAAGTCTATGATGCAGCATGCGACCTGTGACTTTTGACTCACCCTTTAAACTCAAATTACATCAAATCTTTTACTTTCTTTACACAATCCTTTTGATTTGGTTAGACTGATACCATCATTTTCATGAAAGTTGAAATGAATTTAAGGTTTAGACATAACTGAGCCTAACAGGAGCATCTACAGTGAAAATAATAATGGGCCTAACACTGACACCTGAACACTGAGCCCTGAAGGACATTATACAGCTATGTGCCATAGAACAGGACATCTGATCACATATATGACCCTGATTCAATTACATTATTCTTTATATTATTAAAGCTAATAACCTACTTAATCCATATGATTGGTTGCCATATACAACTTATAGTTGTATTGGTAAACTTGTAGTTAAATTTGGAAATACATTATAAAATATATTCAACCAAAAGTACAGAAATGAGCAGGTAAATATGAAAATCCAGATGAAGAAGTAGGCATACAGCAATCTGGAAGATTTCAGAGTAATCAGTAGCTTGGATGAACCAGCAAGGGTTGAGAAAAGTCAAAGTGGTGGGTGCAGTATGCAGCAAAATGACTAACATGCAGACAGATGAACCAGTATGCATATAAATAAAACAGAATTAAGTTAGATGAACCAGTATGAAGTCAGATGAACCAATATGCAGACAGATGAACCAGTATAAATCCAGATAAACCTGTATGAAGCCAGATGAGTGTGTGGGAGTGCAGCAGAATCAGTGGGTGTACATGCAACGTTTGACGATACTTATAGTTGCTCTAATGATGAGACACAGGTCTTATCAATAAAGTGAATTGGACTTGAATGATCTGCGCTCTGCTGCATGGCCATTTTTATGGATCACAAGACAATGTGGCAACTGGAATGCATGTGTACAATATCTTGGCTTTTTTACGAGTGATAGATCACTGCAACATCCCATATAGCTTTGCTAAGCACAGTATATGATATTCTGTTTTATTGTGCAATGCCATGTCATGACTACGTCACTTTCAGACTATACTTCCCAGCATGCAGCATGGATTTCTGATCACACACACACACACACACCTTTTCTTTTCAGCTGATTACACACCAGAACATTTAAACGCCGCAAAAAAAAATAATATAATAATTGTTAATGGTTGTTCAAGGGTCTAAACTAGAATAAGAATAAACAGCATTGCTTAAATAATATTGTTTAATTTACTCCAATGCTTTACTAAAATCTAACAAAACAAGAAAAAATATATAGCTATTGTTTAATAGTCGATATATAGCTATTGTTTAATAATTGAGTATTTTATACTGCTCTCAAAATAAAATATACCCTAACTTTTGTGAGCAGTGTAATTAATGCTGTTTCTATACTATGATGGAACCTGAATAACAAGTGAAGTGTTTCTGCATAAACCAGCTGATGGTACTACTGTTACTACTGTTTTTAAATTATTGGTGGTGTTGGTCTGTACGGTACAGTATGGTCAAGGTCAGGATGTTAATCTGCGGTTTAATGATTGCAGAGGTCTATAATATTGGGTATTAATTCCTAATTTAATCAGTGAGGTGACTATTTGGAACTGGGGTATCTACTTGTGCTTATACACACACACACACACACACACACATTGTACCTTATACATTAAGCAATGACAATCAGAGATTTCCAGATCAGAACATTATGCAGGAAAACCACAAGGGTACATTGATGTTGATTTTAGATCTATAGCATGGGTATGGATACAGATATGGGTCAGTTCCCATCACATTCTGTGATACCCATGGAATCAAATGTAACTTTTAGTGGATCATTTTCAATGTGAATATTATAACTTATAAAACCTTGCCAATTTAAAGCACTCAGCTGCAAATAAATTACCAAATGCCTACAGAAACTAGAAATATGCACCCAAAAGATGGTCAAAATCTGTTTTGTCTGCTGCCACTCTGTGCTTAGTCATTACTTAACTAAATCTTTAATATGATTATGGGCTATGTTACAAGAAAAAAGAGCACCAGTGGGATGGACACTGTTTAATCTTAAAAAGCCATGCTTACCTATAGGAGCAGCTAATTCCCCATCCACAATATTTGATTTAAGATTTAGCTTTTAATTTGTTGTCATTTTCTTGTTTTCACATTGTAAATACAGCTATAATAACTTTAGAATGTGTCCCATTTTAAGTAGATAAAATACTATAGCGGGTAAACTTTATAACTGTATCATTTTGACTGCACCACTAGTTTAGAACATTTCACAATTCCGGATGAAAGGCATGAGTCAACAATATACATGGTTTGGTCTTGTTTAAAAGGGATATGCATACTCTGTTACATTGCTTTGGTATGCTAAGACATTGTGAAATCCTCCATACAAAAGATCATAATTCAAGGAATGTCTACATGTGTGGTCTAATCCTTCTCCAAGTCATAAAAAACAAATGCTTTCTGACTACACTAATAAAACAAACAATTGCTCTGTAACTGCCATTTTTAAATACATGATTAATCATTTACTTTTTCTTCTGGATGCACGTATGTAGATTAGATTACAATTGTGAGTTGTAAATTTGTCATATAATCTATAAAAATGTCCAACGATCAAGGCAAAGATTTTTAATGTAAACCATGCAGTTCTCTATCACATCAGTCAAAATCAATTTTAGAGAAAGTTGTATTTCAGATGCATGAAGCTATAAAGGTGTACTAAAGCAATCCTGATGACTGCGCAGGCGTGCCTTGATTGTGCACACCTGTCCCGGATCAATGAGGACTACTTATAAGTTTTGCCCGCGTTCAGCTTTCTTTGTTACACTTTATGGCATATTCAGCGTTAACGAAGGGGAGTAACTGGCTAAATCCTAAATGGCCCATGCAAGGCGGAGACAATCGTATAGCGTCAAAATAGGTCCTAAAGTTTTGAAAACCAAAAAACAGAATCCCTAACCAAAATGGTTTTGTAATAAAAAAACGGTTTGTAAACAGAATATTTCTGTTTGTAATCGTCTGTTTTGAGTTTAATATTCCGTTTTCGCTTTCTTTGCGTCTTTTCTCTGTAGCGCTTCTCTCATTCTCGCTTTCGCTTCAAAAAGTTTCTCGCTCAAAAATGGTCGGGAATATACACAGGGAAAATAGTTTTAACAATTAAAGCACAGTTCGTCGTATAGGCTTACGGTCACACTACTAATTTCTACTACTAATTTACTACTAATTTTACTAATTTATTTTTTTAAAAACAGAAATATTCTGTTTAAAAACCGTTTTTTATTACAAAATGTAATTTCTTTAGTTACATATTCTGCTTTTTGGTTCTCAAAACTTTAGGACCTATTTTAACGCCATACAATCGACGCCCCACAGCTAGAGAGGCATAAAGGGCAGCGCAGGCGTCTGAGGGCACACAACCCTGCCTGCTCCTGGAGGAGGGGAATCGGAGAACGGTCCGGAGAATCCCATGATGTCATCAGGACGTCCTGCCAACAATGATGGTGGTGTCAGTCGAGATACGTGCTATCTTACCCAACCCCATACCCCTGCAAAGGTCACACCAAAAGCATAACCTGAGGACAATAGCAAAAGATCAGTAGAAATCTAGAACTTGCCTGTGTGTCCATTGTGGAAAGTCTAATAAAATATAATATATAATAGTGATATTTTTGGTATTAAAACATAGAGTTTTGCTTACTGAATACCTGAATACCTCAAAACAAATTTAAAAACAACAGAACTGTTTTTTTTTTAAGATAGCCTGCCTTATGGAAAAGGCCAAGTAAGATATCATGCCTAAACCCAAGTGAGATGCTGACCTAGCCTGACAATAGCTATCCATGCAAGAAATCCCAGAATGAGCTAAATTTCCCACCACTAAGCAAATAAACACCAGCTGTAGGAAATCTTTTTCTAGCCAGGACTGCAAATGTACTGTCAATCTGTTGAATATATATGCAAAACACATATTTCCCCCACCATAGTTAAGACACTGCATATTGGTCTTTAGCTATGACTTATACCACATTTAAAGAGTTCTTATTTCAGAAATATGTGTAACTTTAAAATGTACTTTTTCCTAAACTGTAGCAATCATCAATATCATACTAAGTATATTAATCTTATTTATGTGATTTGGGTTTCTCAATTTTCCCTTCTGGCGAAATATCCCTATTGACTCCACACCAGGCCCCTATAAAGATGGTATGGTAGGAATCACAGTGTTGGGAGTTCCTGCTGTGCTGTGTGCTGCAGTTTGACCTAGGTCCCTCCTGCTTTGCTACGGAATGGTTTAAAGTGATTTTTTATGATCAGATGCCTAGGCATAAGTGAACTTCATCATTCAGATCTGTAATTTGGGATAGAAATCTATATGCCATTCCATCCATTCATGTTCATAGCTCATGCAGAAAAGTTTGATTAGTCCTGGTGCATATGATAATGGAAATGCAGTCTGTCCAAAGGGCACCCATAACTATGGCATTCCCAAAAACTGAACCAAAATACCTAGCCAAAGTCATCCCTAGCCACCACCCCTTAAGGTATTTAAAGGGGATACAGCGAGGTGCATGGGGTTATTGTTGTGATGCTTACTCCAGTTCAAGCTATATCCTTTCCACTTTGACACTGAAGTATCAATTTATTTATTTATTTTTTTATTTTTTTTACTTTCTGGCTACGGAAGCTGAATTCTTCCATCTGTACCTCTGCAAACATTCACACAGGGTATGTCTCAAGTCTGCATGCTTATACACTCACTTTTTTTTTAGGTAAATATGTTCAATTGCTCAAATAACATACCATGCCACAAAGCTTAAATTATTTCAGATTTCTTAAATGCACATCATATACAAAGTATATATACGTTAGATATCTGCAAACCGGATTCCAAAAAAGTTGGGACACTAAACAAATTGTGAATAAAAACTGAATGCAATGATGTGGAGGTGCCAA
>JAVSBV010032714.1:0-11581 GCA_033117975.1 Parotocinclus spilosoma | reverse complement strand
TTTTTCCAGCCACTTATTGCTACTTGTCCCAACTTTTTTGGGATTTGTTGACACTGAAATTTTGAAGCAACATATTTGTCCTTAAAAATGTTACATTTACTCAGATTAAACTTTTGATCTGTCAACTATGTTCAATTACGAATAAAATATTGACATTTGCCATCTCCACATCATTGCATTCAGTTTTTATTCACAATTCGTTTAGTGTCCCAATTTTTTGGAATCCGCTTTGTATAATAAGGTGGACAGTACATTAATGCTGCATAGTAAAGCATATGGTTAAGATAATGACAAAATGGCAAAATTCTTTTTTTTTTTGGTCAAGATGGGATGCTGAGTGTACATTAATGAGAAATAAAATGAACTTATTTGATTTTAGCAAATGGCTACAATGAAACAAAGTGATACATTTAAATACTTTCCGTACCAACTGTATTTGTTTAGACAAATATATGACAATATCATCCCAAATTAAAAAATACAAAATAAAATAGGGCAGTATACATATAGATGTATGAAACATATAGATAGCCATTCCTTATTTTAAGTATATAATATGTATGCTAGTGTACTCCCACAAAAGTGCACTTAACAAGAAGGGATCATTGAGTCAGTCAGTTAACTGGAAGGCTTCTTACAGACAAAAATACCAGCAGCCCAAGTAGCATTTTATAGCATGGTGATAGCTTCCTCACTAACAGCATTAAAAGCTTTACATCAGGCTTATCACACATCCATTATGAGATCATGACAGCAGGAGTGTAATATTGTAAAAAAATTACATCTGGCAAACTGTTTAAACACTTAATTTCTTTCTCTCTCTCTGTGTAACATAATACCCATAATAAATCAGCTCTAATCTACAGAGAAACAGATCACTTAAAATGTCTATGTGCCGAAGACAGCGTGCCAAAGCAAACACTATTCCAAGGCAGAATGACTGAAATAGGAATAACACTACAGACTAATGATCAGGCTTGAGCTCTGGGAAACATTATTAGCATAGTTGGTCCTCATGATTAGAAATGGTGCTTCAGATGAACATCAATTTTTTTAAGGAACTGAAACAAGCACACGGACATGCTGTTTAGAGAATACCTGCCTTCTTCACGCATGATTCATGAAACAAGACAGACTCGTCGATTTCACAGTGCAAGTGTATCAAATCCAGACATACTAGAGAAACTGGAAGGGAAGGTATGGCATCTTGAGATTGCTGTTTCTGAAAATGCTAATGCCAGAGTGACATTTCAGGAAATGATTTGTCCTGTTTCATTTCATGCTTTGAGATGCAAATAAATACTTCAAAGGAGCAATGTTTTATTCAGGTCAATTGACTGATTTAATTTGATTACACCATGCAAAACATGGAGGGGCTCCAATATATTCTTTCAACTAAACATTGCATATTATGTAGTAATATACTGCTCACAAAAATTTAATATTCCTTAATATTTTTGAGCAGTGTAATTAATAAAGTGCTTGTGGGGCACAGCAGTCGAATATGTTAGCTCATCTGCAGTGACCTTAGTTCAAGCCCAGACAGTGCCTTCCAGCTCCAACACAATTGGCTGTGTCTGCTACAATGAAGGCCGGTCAAAGGACTATTACCTAGAACTGCACCAGCAACCACTGCAGACCCAGTGATGAATGCTGTCCAGGCCTTGCTTAAGCTTACACAATATATTCTCTGCTTTACACCCAGTGTTCCTTGAATATGTACAGTGGGTACAGAAAGTATTCAGACCCCTTTAAACAAATTATCACTCTGTTTCATTGCAGTTATTTGTTAAAATCAAAAAGTTCATTTTATTTATCAATTATGTACACTCCCATCTTGACAGAAAAAACAGACGTAGAATTTTTTGCAAATTTATTAAAACAGAAAACTGAAATATCACATGGTCATAAGTATTCAGACCCTTTGTTCAGTATTTAGTAGAAGCACCATTTTCAGCTAGTACAGCCACGAGTCTTCTTGGGAATGATGCAACAAGTTTTTACACCTTGATTTGGCGATTATCTGCAATTCTTCCTTGGAGATCCTCTCCAGTTCCACCAGGTTGGATGGTGAACGCTGTTTTTTTCCACACATACCACTTAGAATTAATGCCAGAAAGTTCAATCTTCATCTCATCAGGCCAGAATTTTATTTCTCAGTGTGGAAGTTTTTCATGCATTTATCAAACTCTATGCAGGCTTTCATAACTCTTGTACTCTGTCGGGCCACTCTGCCATAAAGCCCAGACTGGTGGAGGGCTGCAGTGATAGTTGACTTTGTGAAACTTTCTCCCATCTCCCTACTGCATCCCTGGAGCTCAGCCACAGTGATCTTTGGGTTCTTCTTTACCTCTCTCACCAAGGCTCTTCTGCCACGATTGCACAGTTTGGCTGGACAGCCAGGTTCTGGTCGTCCCAAACTTCTTCCATTTAAAGGATTATGAGCTGTAGAATTTTCAATGACATGCACTGTGACCATGTGATGATTCAGTTTTTCCTTTTTTAATACATTTACAAAAAATTCTACATGTATTTTTCTGTTAAAGTGGGATGCTGAGTGTACATTAATAAGTAATATAATGCATTTTTATTTTATTTTAGAAAATGGCTGCAATGAAACAAAGTGAAAAATGAATACTTTTCATACCTACTGTACATCACCCACTTCAAAATAAATGTATAAAAGTAAATACAGCGGGCGCAATTATATGTCACAAACAACTACACAACAAAAATACAACTAATCTAAAACAAGCATTTAAATATTTTTCATGGTGGACATTATGTGAGTGATATAAACAACATGATTTCTAACTAAAACTAGACTCAAAAACACTTCAAGCAATTCCAAAGACAAGGAATGAGCTGCTCAAGCTTCATCACATAAATGTAGGAACATAAAGGAAAAATGCAAAGGAAAAGACATGAATTGGATGGCAGTAGCTTTCAGTTATTTCACACTAAAACTTCTACTTTCAAACACACTTCTCATTTGCATAAGCGGTCAAACTAATGTCCATTTGATGTGAACTAAGGTGACTAATGAAAGTGATTTGCTGATTAAGAAGGATGAGTGCACAAACAGGAACAAAGAAAAGACATGCAAATTAGGTTTTTGTTTGCATGAATTGTTCATAACTTCAGCAAATCCAGATCAAAGACGGCATTGAGCAGGATATGGGGCTTAAATAGCATTGCAAATAACCAACAAATACTATTCAAAATGAATGCAATTTAAAGCTTCTCTCTGTTTAAGTGGTTCTTTAATAGACAGTAAGTACAAGAACGTGCAATTTAATGACTGCATGACATACTGTGCAACAGAACACTGACTAAAATGGACATTGACCAGATGTTACCATGCTCACAGCCTTTACAAGTTTTCACAATGCCACTGTAATATAGCATTTTCTCATCAGAAAGGGTATTCTCAGGAAACATTAGATATAGTTGTAGTAGTTACATAAACAAAACACAATTGATGCATTTCTGCTCTTAAACTAACTATCACCTCTACTTGTGGATCTGAAGTTGTTCCATGATTTGCTGTCGACATGTCCAGCTGTTGACAGCCACAACTTCAAATTCAAAGACTGAGCAAGTTCCTGGACCTGGCTCTGTTTTTGTTAATTGTGTATTTGTTTTCTTTTTCTTCTAAAGATTTAAGAATTATTCCTGAAGAGTTATAATTCTTCAAATATAAATATGTGCATCACATATGGAGAAGATCCAATAATAATTTTCTAGAAGTGAAGATGTATTCCTGGACGGTATTATTAATCTGGTATATTTCAAAATTAAGAATGTTGGTCTTAACATAACTGTGCCCTTGTCATTATTAGTTATTATTGAATATTTATTTTATGTCTGTTGGTTCTTGTATTGAGGTAGATGGAACATTAGATAATTATATATTTTACAGTCAATTATGTGTTACATGTTTGGCATTTTGCATTTCTACCCCTTTGATTAGATATGTGTGCAAGTCTTGTAAGTCCAACTCTGCAGCTTGTACATCCTGACACCTTGTACATCGTTCAGCTGGATGTCTGGATTTGCTTAACGTTATAAATGTAAAGGAACTGTGTACCCAATATACTAAACGATTTCTGGATTTAGATCTTTTCTGATAGCTTCTATATATGCCAATGAGAACAACCAAAGCTTAAATAAATATAGATCATTAACAGAAAAACACTGCTTAAACATTTAAAGCAATTCAGCAGGTGGGACTGATTAAAACCTGCAGATTTGATGCATGCCTCTGGAGTTTAAAATGAGTTTAAGTTTTACCTAGGGTTGGTCAAGTTCTTTCAAGTTCGTTCAAGTATCTTTATGTCAATACACCTTGTCATTAAATGTGATCTCGACTGTACTTTTCTTAAAAACTGCAAGTGCAATATCACAACTCTAACTCCACCTGCATGAAGTTGGCATGTCATCTCCATGTTCAGGTTGGCTCTGGGTGCTCCGGTTTCCACTCACATACCAAAGACATGTATTAGCTTAAGTGGTTACTCTAAATTTGCCTAGTGTGAATGGGTTTGACTGGGTATTGATGTAACCATGCTCCTGTAGTCAATAGCTATTTATGTAACGTTAAATATTCCGTTAAAACAAATTACAGATGCACATGCACCAACAACCTGTATGTTCACAAATATGAGGCTGTTATAAGAATTAAAGTCTAGACTGAAATATCAAGGTAAAAATGGTAAAAACTGTAAAATCACCAGTTAATCTCACTCACTTTTCCATACTAACTTAATTCAATTAAGGATCACAGGGGCCTAGGCTGGGCCTGTCCAGCAGCACAGGGAATAAAAATCCCTAAACAGCCTGCCAGTCTTTCACTGAGCAAAATCACTTGCTCACACACAAACACTTTAGGGATGATAACTGAACTTAAACATGCCTTTAGAATGTGAGAGCAAATCAGTGTACCTGGGTAAGGCCCACACATGAAGAACATGCAGACTCACATGCAGCAGCTGATATTGACCTCAACCCCAGGACTCTGCAGATGTGCAACCACTGCACAATCCTTTACCTTATTACCAAGATAACTAAAATGTTACTTTAGTCCCAGCCTCAATACTGCCATCTTATATTTTTTTGTAGTTACAATGTTTAGGGTACTGGACTATAATCCTGTAGGGCCTGGTTTCAATCCCAACTATGCCAAATTACCACTGTGGTGTTTTTAAGCAAGGCCCTTAAACCACAATAGCCTCGATTTTAAGACCATCAGTTGTAAATCTCTCTGGAAAGTGTAAGTGCATCTGTAAAATTCAAGTGTTATAAAACTCACCTTACCTTACACACTTACCTGTGTAAACCCTATAATTGAAAATGATTCTCAAGCATGTAAAGGAGTTGCATGTGTATTCCGGCAAGTATTGTTTAAACACTAATACATAAAGCTATATTTTTGCTCTTTAACCTAAACAGTTGGTCTGAATCAGATGTTTGCTGAGTACATCCAACACATTAAGGTTAAACATGCACAGCCTATTAAATGATTGTATATTTACACTGGGAATTTACATGGGTTGTCAAGTGTGACCCTGTTCTCGCATCCTCTCCATCTCCATCTCTCTCTATGTAACTGTCACCCTCTAGGCAAGGCAATGCAATCTCCTGTTCTCTCTTTAATTATGGAGAGCATGACACAATCTCAGTCGGGCCCATCTTGCATGATGACAGCTCTACTAGCTGCTCCATTTACCTCTAAGTGGCCTCCGCTTGCTGTCCCATAGCCATTTTCTTCGCTAACACTCATTAAGCAGATTTGGGGGTCTGCTGCTGGCATGTTAATCTCAGGGCTCAGATAAACGTTCACCTTTGATAGTCCAGCGTATCGCTCATTCAGCCTGTGGGGATTACTGGCTGAGAAGAGCAAGGTTTTAGCTCAACATGTCATCGCACAGCCTCGGCTCCACAGAGATTTGAATAAGGAATGTGAGTCATAGGCAAATCTACATTCTTGTCACTCATAGTGTATCTCACAAATGGAGGGTGGCATACTGCAACCAGTAAGCAGCATCATTTAATGAGGCAGGGCAGCAATGCACAGGCACACCACACAATTTCAGGAGCACTTACATACACGATCTGACAATGCCAACCCAGGCAAGTTGCCCTAGGCAACTGTCCATATTGCGTACACTGGGAACTATTACTGCTAGAGTCCAGGCTGCCTAACTTTCTGATCCTTGACTAGAGTGAGAAAACATGACAGTATAAATACATTCAGTGATATATAATGCTAATGTCAGAGGCATATTTTCAGGGAATCGATGCAAATAACTGACACGTAGTCTGTTGAACAGGACATCTTTCACAAAAAAAAAAAAAAAACCTATAAAACTATCCTGTCTGTTTTGCATATTTGCCTGAATATGAAGTTTGAAGCATTTCTGCTGAAGGTAGCAAAACACAAAGCAATGTCAGTGCAAGCCGGTTTACAAAGTCATTCCTAAAACGGAGATTGCATGCTTAATTTAATACCACTGAAGGGCAGGTTTTAATCTGATGCACCCTGCAATTACTGTGGGGGCACTGCAGGAAAAAAAAGTTCAAGTCTAAATGTTTTTTTTTTCTAAATGTTAATATTCCCTGGTGTTTTTCCACACTGATGTTGGAATGCGTGATTTGTAGAGAAAGACGACTTATGTGGATACAGAAAAGGGCCTTTAAATTGCTCCTATAAAGTTGGAAGATGGCAACTCTTTACAAAAACGGTACGCTGTATTGTAGAGTATAATTCCAGATACTGCATTTCCACACTCTGGAGACCAGTATATGTGAACTCCAGTATATGTGTACACCATGCCATATAATGCCTGGTACAGCACACAGGCTTGTCCACAGCTGCTCAGCAATGGAGACTGAAATAATTTGTTTTCATCCAACCAGTCATTGTGATGCTATTGCTTCTAAATGCAACATCTCCACTGCTAAGATGTTATAGCTTCTAGACATCCATAGACATTACAGCCAATTGGTGCATTTACAGCATGGCAAGTATTTCCTTATTGGTGAAGTGGGGCCTTGTTGAAATTTCCTGAGCTTTTGAGACAACACAATGGCAGTATTTCTATATGAAGACTGCATAGCTGCTCACTTGATCTGAGCAAATGTGCAGATTAAATAAATTAGATAATTATCAGAAATGTCCTGGCAAAAACACGGATGTCCAATATCTTTCATAACACTGTTTCATAACCATTCTGTGCATATTTGCAAAAGTTTTATTGATTTGCCAATCAAGTTTATCCACTTGAAAATTAAATAACTTGTCTTTAAAGTGTATTCAATTAAAAATGGGTTAAAAAGGATTTCCAAATCATAGTCTATTTGTTTTTCACAAAGTCAGAACAACAAAAACAAAAAAGGAACAAGGAACTTTCCATCTACTTACTTTATTTTAAAGTAGTAGTACATTTTCATCAGCATGACTTATGAAACTTTACCGATCGCTTGACATAGTTCCTGCATCTGCTACTCCAGATCATGTCCTGAACTTTGAGTGTACTGTTTATAAGGGACCCACAGAGTGGCAGTGTGGTTGATGGTAGGGTCAGCATTTGCTTAGACGGCTGTCTAACCCAGACAGAACAGTGTGACCCTAATCTTTTCTACCAGTGTACTGTCCTTCCTCTCTCCTCACTGAACATGCTATATTACTCAATGTCTAAGAGAATGAGATGTAGAAATTGGACTTTAATCTGCAGTCCACAGCTTGAGAAACACTACACACACCAAACTCATTTTTGACCACCTGTCGAAAATTCACTCACGATACGGACTGTTGCTGTATTGCAAAGCGTTGCATACAGGACTTCCAGACAAAGGCAATGTAGGATTAATGCACTTTTTTTCTGAACATAGGGGTCAAAGACATTGGCACTAGCAATGACAGCTGCAAAGAGGAATGTGAAACGGAGCTCCATTATTAAAAAAGACCAAATTAACCCAGTTTCTACTAACACAATGTCAGCACAGAATAGAAACTGAATGCAGAAAATCAACAGGACGATAAAATGAGCCAGATATCTCATTACTCATGTACTGTTGGTAGGTGCCACCCTTCATCTTCTGTTATCACTCATCTTTTAATTTACAAGAGATTTGTTTCCCAGCATGCTTTTCTGCCAGAGAATATGATGGAGGGCAAAGTCCTATCAGTACTACTGCTGTAATTACACACTACCTATCTGCCAGAGTTTCAGGTAGCATTCAATCACCTGAAGCTTAAACACGAAGATGACATGGCATTGGTTTAAAAATCCAATTTTGGAATGAAAGAGTCCAGATCCTAAATAGTGATGTGGTATGACTTGGGAAAAAAACATCCATTCCACTAGCATTCCTCCCCAGAATCACTAGAATTACCCAACAGGCTGGGCTATGAAATGTGTGCAATAAAAGTAAAATATGTTTTTTCTTTAGGCTGAAAAAGTCAATAACACTTACAGTACTTACAAACATTTCACAGACTCGTTCCTGCTAATGCAGCAGCTATGCAATAAGTTAAATTTTCCCGATGTTTCCTCCATTTATGCCCATCAGTGAAATTTCACTGTTGCACGTAATAGCAGTGAGTACATTTTTCTGACTGCATCCTGTTATTTTACAAACAAGGCAACACAATGAATGTATTCTCTTTGGGGACTTCATTTTCAAATATGATTCCCTTTAAAGACAGGGTCAACGACATTGTGCATCTGACGTACAGCTATTCTCTACACGGGTCTCTACACAAAATGCCATGTCAATCAGAATTGTACATATTTGTGAAGGCATGGAGTTTTGTATATTTTATAACATTTGATAACTTGTATATCAGCGGGAGCATCTAAAATTCAGGTGTTAGGGCCAGCTGCTGGAAATGGCAGAAGGTCTGAATTTCTGGATGGAATGGGATTTTTTTTGCTTTACATCAGTGTATGATATCATAAAGAGAGATACAGTGGGTACAGAAAGTATTCAGACTTTTTCTTTGTTTCATTGCTGCCATTTGTTACAATCCAAAAAGTTACAAGACCGGTACAACCCTAGACAGTTAAACCCCTAGACAGTTAGCCAATCCAATGTAGGGCACATACACACAGGGGCATTTTAAAGACACAAATTTACCTAACATGTCTTTGGACAGTAAGAAGAAAGAGTACCCAGAGTAAACCCATTCGGATATAGGGAGGACATGCAAACCCCACACAGAAAGGGGGAAGACTAAGCTACCTGAGACTGAACCAAGGATCTTCTTGCTGTGAGGCGACAGTGATGCCTGACAAAATATTTGGAGTTTGATTAATGACTTCAGTATTAATGCATCATAAGTAAACTCATTAACACCGTTTTGAATTGTAGATAAAGAATGAACACGTTTATTCTCCAACATATACTAAAGCCATTGGAAAATAAATGCACAGTGTCTAATATGAATTAGTTGAATGTATCCATTCATATTAGCTAAATCAATTATTTATGTATACCTTAACTAATATTGTTTTTGAATTCAGTCAACAGTAAACCAATCTAAAAATGTGTTAATGCTTTTTCAACCATGGCGAAATCCACCTAAATTAGCATAAATTAAACTAAAGTGTGCTGCTAAATGTTAGTAATTATCTTGGTCACTGGGTGTAAATGATGAAACTAACCCTTTAAAATCATGTCTGAAAATTACTCCCCATACATTATATTAAAGGGACAATGCAAAGCACAGTGCCTGTGTGTACGTTTGTATGTGTAGTTAATATATCAGGGTAAGAAACAAATGTCCCCACAGGATAGGAAGATATGACGTGTTGCAAAACAAATTTGCCTTTGAAGTACCAAAAGTGCCTTGATTTGCATTAGGTTACTGGAGTTAGGGTTAGGTTTTGGTGGAGCCTTATTTAGCTACAGTACTGTTACATCAATGGAAAGTTCTAGCAATGACAGAAAACCTGTGTGTGTGTGTGTGTGTGTGTGTGTTTGTGTATACTTGGTGGCATGAGATTAAATGCCAGACCGAGGAGTCAGAATTAATTATTCAGTGGGAAAATGATCTGCATCACAACAAATTATTGGCACACCGCTATCTGCTGTAAACAGTGACAAATATGTGAAGCACAAACCAAATTTGTACCAGTGGCCACTGAGCTAAATGACTGCAGGCCAACGTTTTGACCTATCACGCAAACAGTCTGAAGAACACAATAGAGCTAATTATGCTCAGATTTGCTTCATGTAAATTTTCTGCATTGTGTAAACATTAGATAATGATAAAAAGACAGCGAAAAACCTGCAGTGGATCCGTTTCAAGGTCCTCACACTTTAATTGTCCATGAAAACAATTACCATAAGTACCAACTTGTCAAAATGTTAGTTAAATAATAAACATAGTAATATTTAACATAATTAATGGCTAAGACATCCACAAATTACCAATATGTAGCTAGGAGCTTCACTGATTATTTTAAATTTGAAAATTGAATGTCCAATTTCTGCTCAAGAATGATTTCCATCCATGGAAATGTGACATAGCGACTAAATTTCCTCATTTATTTAACATCATGACCAATATTGGAGTATGATACAAATTGAAACAGACACGTCAGAATGTTTAGGACTAGATATTATACAATATATGAGCAAATAATAGTAGTAGAATAGTAGACGTTTAAAATAACTTAAGTTCTTATGACCTGAGGTGGTTAGCACTGCCACGTTACAACTGAGATCCCAGGTTCGATCCTGACCCTGGGCTCCGCCTGTGTGGATTCTGCATGCTCGCCATATGCTTGCATGGGTTTTCTCCGGGTACTCGGGCTTCCTCCCACCTTCCAAAGACATGCTTGTTAGGCTAACTGATGTCTCAAAAGTGCCCATACTGTGTAAATTTATGTATGTGCCCTATGATCGATTGGTGCTCTGTCTATGGCTGTTCCTGCCTTGCGTCCTTTGGCTGAGCAAAGGCTCTCCAGTGACAATAAAAGAATGTGATGATGTGTATGGAAAAGGCTTCCCCAGCTCTCCTGAGCTAAACCCCTTTGGAAATTTGTGCAGTGAGCTGATTCCACAAGAGACTATGTAGAACCTCAAAGGATGCATATTGAGGAGTCTCAGATTCCTAGCTCTGAAATATTTAATCTTATCAAACAATACAGCACAGCTATTCCATTGCAAAGGCAGATACACTTCTTCTGCATTAATATGATACTATACTGCTCACAAAATTAGGGTGTATGTCAAAATGAAATATCTCTAAAGAAATATCTGCAAATTTGTTTTGAGTAGCGCATGTACACCTTAATATGATTTACTAATACCATACCAGCAGCAGTCAACAGAAAGCCATAACAGATCAGTTACAATGCAAAATTCACTGTGATTCCATATGATTTTGACCTTTTGTTGTGGTAGCATACAGTGCATCCGGAAAGTATTCAGCTTTACTTTTTCCACATTTTGTTAAGTTACAGCCTTATTCCAAATTGTATTAAATTAATATTTTTCCTCAGAATTCTACACAAAATACCCCATTATGACCATGTGAAAAAAGTTTTCTTGAGAGTTTTGAAAATTTATT
>JAVSBV010032685.1:0-11582 GCA_033117975.1 Parotocinclus spilosoma | reverse complement strand
AATAAAAGTATGAGATTTAAGGGAAAACACAAAATTGTCTAGGTGACCCCAAACTTTTGAACGGTAGTGTATATATGCTATAACATATACAGTTGTGCTCATAACTTTACATACCCTGGCAGAATTGATTTTTTTGGCTGTTTTTCAGAGAATATAAATGATAATACAAAAACTGTTCTGTTATTCATGATTAGTGGTTGGATGAAATGAAACCATTTATTATTGAACAATTGTGGTTGCCCTTTTGAAATCACAATGAATAATAAAAACTACCCAAATCACCCTGATCAGAAGTTTACATACCCTAGTTCTTAATACAGTATTTCCTCCTTTAACATGAATGACAGCTTGAAGTCTTTTGTGGTAATTGTGGATGAAGTCCTTAATTTTCTCAGATGGTAAAGTACATTCTTCTTGGCAAAATACCTCCAGTTCCTGTAAATTCTTGGGCCGTCTTGCATGAATTGCACATTAGAGATCTCCCCAAAGTGGCTCAATGATATTGAGGCCAGGAGACTGAGGTGGCCACTCCAGAACCTTTACTTTTTTCTGTTGTAGCCAATGTCAGGTCGATCATAGGCCTTGTTGACTCGTCTCCAAATGTAGCATTTATGGTTTATGGAGTGTCTCATCATAATTTTGTTCCAGAAATGTTGAGGTTTGTCTTTGTGCTATCTGGCATATTGTAAGCGGGTTGCTTTGTGGCATTGGCGTAGTAATTGCTTTCTTCTGGTGACTCGACCATGCAACCCATTTTTCCACAAGTGCCTTCTTATTGTGCATGTTTCAGAGTACCATATGTCAGCGGACGTTCTAGGCGGTGTTTATAGTTTTGAGGTTTAAGTTGCAACGGCCATAAAGTGCTGCATCATCCGGCACCGTGTGCTTTTGGAAACAAAAGTAGCCTTTAAATGGAATATTACATCCATGAGACGTTAAGTATTTAATATTTATGTTTCTAAATAAAGTGGGATTTCTTGAGAAGGGGGTGAGATGTTGCAGAACAATGTAGGGGTGGGGGAAAAAATTAGATGTTTAGATGCATTGCGATTCGGATGTTAACAATTCTGAATCGATTAGCAAATGCCAATAATCGATAATCAAGCACACTTGAACATGTAGACCCGCTTCTGTTCTTAAACATTAGCAGTCACTAACTGAGCTCTGTGAACCCTGAACAATGTGCCTGGGAACAACGGCTAAACTTACAGACTCGAGGCTCCTTTAATTGAGATCTATGCTTATAACCGTGCTTATTCCAAACAGATTAAGTCAGTTTACAGGGAGGTGTTTGCAAACTTAATGAGCACAGGCCGGTCGGCTTGTTTGAGATAATTGCGTTCCATCACGATAACTGATTGGCTTACAGTTTCTCACAGCAGCTGAACGAGAGCTGATATCATGAACTAAGGGTTCCAGGTCTAACCAGTAAATACGCCACAGCAAAAACAACTGCAGTGTGAAAAGAAAGTAACTGATAAAGCTCTAATTGTCTTTATTTATTTCCAGACTTTTATCTGACTGATTTTGCATCAGATACAATAGTTGAATTGATTGGAGCAACACTAGACAGGTCACCAATCCAAACACTGACGCACACTGGGGCAATTTCGAGAGATAATCTCCTCAGTAAAGTGAAGGAAGGCTGGTGTTGCAGCAAAGAGGGATGAGCTCTGCTAACTAAACTAACGCTCGTGTTTTTGGATTTAAATGTTTGGCATCCACAAACTTTTGGCTAACGTTTCAGATGGGTTGAGCCCTGATTGCTGTGTTCTCACTTCCTTTCCTCACATGCTTTAAATGGAAGCTTTCGATCTTTAGATACATTTTCCTGATTAACAGAACCATAACCTGGGGTTTTTGTTTTTCATACCTAGCTTGAGTGTGAGCTGCATAAGTTAACGGGGCTGATTTGAGCTCTCCATTGCGCTCTCCTCTTGTTTACACTCGAAATAAACGCTTTTCTGTGAGTCACTCGGGTTCCTGAGACATTTGAAATAATTTAACGGGCTATAAATGGTACGATTGAAGCATGCGTGTGTGAACCATAAGCCGGTTTTATAGCTGGTTTAATATTTGGCTCAGCAGTATTGATTCACTCGGGCTTTGCAGCGCTTCGGGGAGGAAGCAGATGAGGATTGGGGGAAGGGATTTGCAGACGAGGGCTGAACTGAACTGGATTTATTGGCTTCTCATCCATCGCTGGGTTCTAAAGCCTCTGAACGATGTATAATAACATTATCCCTACAAATACTTATTATCGGATCGTGAGGTAAAGGCAACCTGAGAGAGTGTAACTTGTAAATTTGTTTTGAGTTTAGGCGGTAGACGAGGGTGGAGATGAGGGAGATGCTGTCTGGTTTTAGGAATCCATCCAATGTAGTTTAAAAATAAACCTGGATTTGCGTCCATGCCAGTTGAGTCACATGTGGAAGTGGTTTGGATGATGTTATTGTTTGCAGAGTTATGCTCATAAGCGATATTGTTTTTGTTTCGTTTGGTCGGGACTTCTCCACACAGCAGGGTCACAGGGCGGCAAGGGGTTGCAGCTCCAGCGCCAGTCATGGCCAGTTGTGCCTGTATTATTCCTGACCTATCTTAAATGGAAGCACCCCAGTGACAAAGCAGTGATTTACACCGTCTAGAGCTCCTTACTCCTTAAAATTCATAATTACAAGTAAGCGCTTGTTCACTGTCTGTTCACTTTTGACCAAGGTGGCCTTATATTAAAAATAATAATAAACTATAATGCGGAATAAATATCTGTCTTTTTACTCTGGACGTTGCAACTGTAAACAGAAAACTTGGTATGTGTTTATTTGGTAAAGGTCATATAATGTTCTGTGATGGCAGCATTAATGCAGAAAAGTACACAGAGATCTTAGAGCAGCATAAACTGTCATCTCTTCCAGGGCCTTCCTTTTTTCAAAAAGGCAATGCAAAACCACATGCTGCACATCTTACAAAGGTATTGCTGCAGAAGAAGAGGGTGCAGGTACTGGACTGGCCTGTCCGCAGCCTCGAGTCACTAAATCATGCGGTGTCTGTCTGTGCCAAAAAGGAATGACAACGTGATCCCCAAAGTAAGTAAGTCAAAGTAAGTGCAAGGAACATTTTTCTGTACGTGCCAACTTTTTCGAACTTGGGGGTGTAAATAAATAAGAGAAACTGCTACAGCTGGGCTGGGAGAATTTATTAAATAGGACAGGGCGGGGTTGAAGTGGGTGGGGTCACTGATGAACTCCACCTGGCGCACATGCTAATAACAGAGCAGATAAGCTCGCGCAACAAGGCAAATGCTAATATGTTTTTATTAGGGTTCAGTTTTATCGTTAACGATTAGTGTGGCTGTTAAATGCAACACTGTTAGCACGTGCTCTTCTACTTCTTGTACTTCTTTTGTGTTGATATACACAATGTACTCCCCGCTGTCCCAAACCTTTTCAGTTTAATCTCTCTGATTGTATTGTGTGTTTGTTTAGCAGCGGGTATCTTACTGTGTTCTTCACATTTCATAAGTGTCTCGTTTGTATTGGTTGTGTGTTAGGTGGTCGGTTTTTTGGTGCCTAGATCTTCCATGTAGCTCTCAGCTTGTTCTTTTATCCACGGTTTGTTTGTTTGGACACTGTGTTGTTTGCTTTTAAGTTGCCCTGGATGCATGTTAGTTTGTGTTTACTCAGAAGCTGTGCGCATTACTTGGTGTTAATTGGTTTGTTTTGATACGGTTTGCTTTGCGTTTGATGCTTTGGGTACTTGGGAGAGGAACACCCTGATAAGCTGATACTCTGACCAGGGATCAGTGAATTCCTATTTCCATTTAGTGGATGCAATCCAAGCAGTTGTAGGTTCAGGCCCAACAGTTGCAGTTTGGCAGTGGACCATAATCCAGTACAGGCAGTACAGTACAGAAACTTTTTCATGCAACTTCCTTTTGTTTGTGTGGAAGAATTTGGGACTGGAGTGACCTAGTGGTTAAGGTGCCGGACTATGGTCTGTTGGGTCCACTCTTGGGTCCTTGAGCAAGACCCTTAACCCACAATTGCTTTTAAGACTGTATCAGTTAAACGTCGCTCTTGATGAGGGTGTCTGCTAAATTACATAAAAGTAATGTTATATAAATGTAAACAGAATAACTCTGAATGAATAGAGAATTTCCTCTACTTATTTGTACCAAACTGTAAATGGTATTTATACATTGCCCTCCATAGTTATTGGCACCCCTGGTTAAGATGTTAAAAGCCTTAAAATAAATTTCGATTTTATTGCGGAAACATACTCTCACACTAAAAATTGTAAAAAAAAACAAAAAAAAAAACCTTCAGCTCAAGTGAAGTAATAATAATTCATTCATAAAATCACATATTCCTCAATTATTGGCACCCCTAACAATTCTTAGGAAATAAATGTAATTAAAGTATTTCTGTCACTTCTACAGTAGTTGATCAGAGTATGTAGGAACATTTAATTAGTAATTCACAACTTCCTGTTTCCCTGGGGTATAAATATGATGTGACACAGAGGCAAGACAACGGAACATACCATTCAAGTAAGGCAGATGTGTGTTGACCTATGTGTGTTGAATTATTAAGAAGTTTCAAACAACTGGAACAGTGGTAATCAAGCCTGGACAAGGATGCAAGTTTATTTTGTCACCACGCACAGTGAGGAGGATGATAAGAGAAATCAAATGTTCTTCAAAGCTCACTGTTACAGAACTGCAACAAATGGTAGCTTATTGGGGTCACAAAGTCTCCAAAACAACCATCAGGCGCTATCTATCTATTACTGGGACTGTGGTGGTCTAGTGGTTAAGTCACTGGACTCTGGACCAGAAGGTCCAGGGTTCAAATCCCACCTCTGCCACAGTTGGGTCCCTGAGCAAAACCCTTAATCCACCATTGTTTGGATTGTAATAATGTATAAGTTGTAAGTCGCTCTGGATAAGGATGTCTGCTAAATCCTGCAAATGTAAATGTAAGAGTGTTCCCTGTCATGCCACATTACTGTCATTATTTGGTATGATTTTGAAGAAAGTCTATCAAATGTAAAATGTAGCATGTAGGCTATTAGGAATATTTTTCAACATTTTAAACAATTTGAATTGTAATAACAGCATATAATCTTTAAGTATTTTAATCTTTGTACTCTAAGAGTGATAAATCAATTATTTTAACCCAAAAATTCTGTACTGAGCCTGGGGATCACAGTAAACATGTGCTCATTTAGGCATTTAGCCATAGTTATTTGTAAAGTTGCATTAAGAATTAGATCTTTGTGACAAAAAGAAGTCTGTATTTGATTTGGTGTAATAACTAAATAATAAATATTTGTCTTGTTTTTTCTACTCTGCTGACTATCATGGCATAGAAACATTGCATTATAATTTTAATTGAATAACCATTTTCATGTCTTCTTCATATTAAGAGTACAACTGGGCCCACTATGAGCCCACAATGCCAACCCACATACTTTTCAACCTTGATTCTAAGGAACGCAGTGGTACAGCTATGAGTCACTAACAGCACTGCAAACAATTACAAAAACAAAACAGCTATTCGGTGAGTCACTTACACAATCCCAGCCCCCACACAAACAAGAACTGCCAAGTTATGCCCCTTATGAGGATGTAATACTACGCATATATTTCGCTAGCTGGACACCCCCATGATTACCACAACAACCTCTTACTTTCAACCCACAATACATAGAATTCCCCATTTTTATACACCTGTACATCCCCATCAGCAACACACGCTGCAAGGTACTGTTGCAGCGTGTGCAATTTTTTTGTCTAACTTTCTAATCAAACATTAGTGTTTACAGTAATCATAAAAAAATATATTTGAACTCATTCACTCACTCAAACAGTCTATGACAAGCCATTGCTAACATTTCATCAATATATAGAACAATTATTATTATTATTACTTTATATAGTAGTCAATATATATAAATCTGTGCAAAATACATTCTATATTTTTTAGTCTATATTTTGCTTATCCATTATTTATGTTCATTAATATATACTCTATATCATTGTTCACAAAAATTACAAGTCATACAATATTTATTTATGTATGTATTTATTATAGTAAAAATATAATATTTTGAATTGTAATCTTTTGGTTCAATTAAATGGTTCCATTTTCCATCGAATCAGCATAATACAATACTTTACAATACTTTTTTTGTAAAATCTCTCCACTGTGATGTTTAGCATGACCCAAGGTTTTTGGGTAGATATATATATATATGCCACAATGGAGCCAATTTCGTATGGCAGATTGGCAACCCTGGCTCTCCAAGCATTTAGGTAAATCGTGCTATCAAGGCATCAAGGCATTGCAAGGTCTTTGAAATTGCACTTTCATGGTAAGGGAACATTCAGATACATCAGAACTTTCAGCCTTTTATATAGTGCATTTTTGCCAATTAAAAGTTGCTTTTGCATCTCATTTCCATTATGGAAGAACTTTCTATGACTTGATATGTGCTTTTCTGATGTTCTTGTTTAATAAATGTATCCTTTATATTCATTTAGAAATATCTATATAATTTGTCTAAGCAGTGTACTATGATGTGATTTAATAACGTCGGGTATCTGTATGCAAGAAGGGAACTAAATAGATGAATTTATTTATAATAATACATACACTAGCCCCTATTATTAATCCCTTACCATTAATTATGTCCCAAATCCAGTAATTGTGCTGTTATTATCTAATTACAAACCAATTTAATATCTTCCTCTCCAAAATCTTAGAAAAAGCTGTCAATAAGCAAGGAGAGTACTAAATCATTAATTAATGTCTTTAGATAGTGGATGTCAAGTCAAGGTAAAATGTATTTATATAGTGCAATTAACAATGGAGCATTGTCTCACAGCAGCTTTACAACATTATATTTTCTTAAAAGGCCAATCCCAAATTGAGCAAGCATGCCTAAATAAGAAGGTTTTCAGCCTAGACTTAATAATTAGGAGAGTGTCTGAATATCGCACTAAAGTATGAGAAAGCTTTTCCCCCTGCTGTGACTTTTTGAATTCTAGGAACTAAAAGAAGTCCTGCACCCTGTGAACGAAGTAAACGAGCTGGATTGTAAGATTGTAAGAGTTCACTCAGATAATGTGGGGCCAGACCATGTAGAGCTTTATATGTTACAAAAATTTAACTGCTAACCAGTGTAGAGACGACAGAACAGGGCTGATATGATAAAATTTTCTAGTTTTATTTGGTACTCGTGCTGCTGCATTCTGCACTAGTTTAAGTTTATTTATAGATTTTGTTCCTACCTTTCGCCCTGGAGTGTTCGCCGGTTGCCATTACAGAGCTATCGTGAGGCGGCTTATAACCAGTGTCCAAATTACGACCTGATTTCGAACAGTTATTTAGTATTTTTAGGGGCACTTTGGGGGTCTCCCGTCCCGTGGTCGTACGTTCCTCGCACGCCTGAGCTCACCCTCTTCCGTCGTCGGCACACAACGAGCCTCACTCCAGCCGACTGCTCGTCCTAAATGGGACGAGACCCGGCTTGGCTTACTCGCGCCACACGTGCATCCGAGCTCACGCTTGCTCCCTGGCGCGTTGGCGTTTTTTCTTTTTTATGCTAGAGTGGCCACCTGGCTGAATTATATGCGACCCGGCATGGCTTTCCCATGCTACTTGCGCGTTCGATCTCACGCTCGTCCTCTGGCGTTCGGATAACCTCCGTGCCTCGCCACCTGGGAGATGTCCCAAATCGCGCTCTTTGCACACCTGCCCCATTGGCGCTTCGGCTCTTAATCCCCTTTTAATTTTCTATATTATTTCCCAATTATTATTATACGTCGTGGGATTTCGTCTATCCCGCATCCTTGGGTCCTACCAAAAACCATCACATCTCGTAACAGATTTACTGGAGCTTCCAGCAAGTAAGGCATTACAGTAATACAACCTTGAGGTTATAAATGCATGGATCAGTTTCTCTGTATCATGAAAAGGTTAGCAATATTACTTAACTGAAATAAAGCAATTTGTGTGATGTTGTTAAGGGAGAGATCTGAATCAAACATAACACCTTATTTTTGTCACGCCCATGGGCGTTTCGAGCAACATTACCGCTCCTATCACGCTAGCACCTCCATATGAACTCTGATCACGCACTTATTACACGCACCTGGGACTAATCGGCTTTTTATTATTATATTCCCTCCTTGCTATGTTTCTACCTCGTGGTTAGCGCCTCGTCTCCTAGCTCCCTGGTTTATGTTCATTTTTGTGTTTTAGTTGTTTACGTTAGGGGACAGCGGTACCCACGCTTTTGGCTTTGGCTCGCTCGCCATTCCGGTTCCTCAGCTCGCTCGCCGTTTTGGCACCCCGGCTCAAATGCCGTATCTGTTCCTGGGACACATGCTGCCTTGTTTTCGCCTGCCATGTTCGAATAAACTCTTGCCTGCAACTGTACGCCGCGTTTTATCAAAAGCTGGAAGTGACGATAGAAGATCCTACCTCATCTGTGTCAAACACAAAACAAAATGCAAATCCAAACGTGTAACAAAGAAAGCTTCGCACCGCATGAACACGGGTAAAGCTTATAAATAGTCCTCGCTGATCCGGGACAGGTGTGCACAATCAAGGTACGCCTACAAAACGAGGCCTTGGATACCTTCTAACAGGTGAAGAAGGGTAAACCTGTTAGAGAGTGGTGCTCAAGCCTTACAACTCCATCACCAAACTGCAGAGACGGGGGACTTGAGTCACATGGCTTGACTCGAGTCAGACTTAAGTCGCGATTTTAAGAAATTGAGACTTGCTTGATTAACAGTGATAAAAGACTCGACTTGACTTTGAATTGGTATTTATGACTCTAGACTTTGGTCAGATGACTCGAAATGACTTGTAATTTTTATTAAATGTTTGCATTAGTACATACTGGTAGGATACTTATTTTTAAATGTATTTGTTTATTTTATTTGATGATTGGGATTTTGTTTTGCCATGCACATACACCTGGCAACCCATCAGAATGCTGCAGACCGGCAGAGGCCAACATGTAAAGCTCCTATCCTGGAGCGGGTACTCTACAAATAGTGAAGTTTGTGTTTAAGTAGTATGTAGCTGACTATAAGAATAAAAAGCGAACAGCAACACGCAGGGTCTGCAGTTCTCAAATCAGTTGTGTATTTATTGAGACACAAAAGTGCGGGGCTGAGAAATATTAGGCTCCACGTTTAATTCTATAATTCTTGGTACATGACTGCACTGATTTACAGGTAGCGTTTCTGTATGATGAGCAGCAGGTAACACAGTACACACCTGTAACTGTACAGTGCTGTCTAACCAGAGAGGAGAGTCCGGGTCCAGGAGAAGTGTGTAATGTATCTGCTAATTTTCACACAGTAATATAATTATAAGACGTATAAGATCGGCCATCATTAGGGGTTTTGGAGGTTTGGGCAGTGCGTAAATCGAGCAACCGCTCCCATTTCAGTCAGTTATGCAGAGATTTCTTATCCCACTTCTTTTCCCGAATCGTCTTTTTTTTCTAAGTTGTACAGACGTCCTGTAGTAATAATATATTACTCCTCCTGCCCCATTCGTCCCTTCGTTTACCATCAGATGCTCAGACTTTGTTTTTGTCCTCCGTTTCGTCTGACAGGGTCCTGCTCCGGGTGCGCATGCTCTACTATCTGAGACAGGAAATCATCGGAGACCTGGCAGATCGGATACTGGAGGGAACGGAGTCAAGGTTGGCGTCGATCTCTCCCCGTCTCTAGCCTGCTGTTATCTCTCCTCTCCTGCCATTACCCCTCCTCCCCTCCTCTTCCTCCTCTCTGCACCCCCACATCACCCCTCCCCTCGTCCAGATGTGCATGCATGGATAATGTGGGACGTGAATGTGAGCACCATGCTGATGCTCTCGAACCTGACTGAACTCCTAATTGTGTTTGGATGCCGGTATTGACTGCATCGGCTCGCCCGGATGGAAAACCGTTAATATAATATCAGAAAGAGACGAAGTGGGATGGAATCGTTATGGAAAATATAATAATGTTCCAGTCACTCTGCGGAAGCGTCCCAAACCACAAACCCTTTAGAACGGCTCACTAGTGTGTTTGTCCACTTTAATCAGATGTCTGAAATATAGCCACAGTTCAGTTATTTTTATCGCCATTTTCTTTTTCCACAGCTAATCTGGAAGTAGCAGACATGGCTTCTAGCTCCTGGGTACTGTATATAGTAACCTGTGAAACATCATAGTTCTTAGAACTGCTCCCTTCGTTGCACGGCATAACCTGGGGAACGATTATAGTTCTTAGAGCTCCTTAGGGCCTTTTTTTTGTTTGTTTGTTTGTTTGTTTTTGGCTCCTGTTTCACGGTAGTCTTTCCTCAGCACACAGGAACCCTGAGTGACGTTAGTACACACAACATGATTATATGATCTGTCCCACATAGTTCAATGAAAACCTAAAAACAGCTGTAATAGTTCAATAAGGATAAGGCCAGAGTTTTTTAATTGCTTGTTCCTCGGTTGTTTCTATTTAAGAATCTACTGAGGAGGGAGGAAAAAAAAATACGATTAAATCTTTATTTTTTAGCACTTTTCAATTTCTCGAGGACTATGTGGAATCAGTACAAGGAAGGAGGAAGAAATAAAAATAATTGATTTGAAAATAAAATTTTATTAATCGACAATTAAATTAAAGTGAATCTGGAAAAAAATTATGTACAGAACAATACTGTTGGCTCTCCACCGGAGGATGGAAAAAGCTTTAAAAAAAAAAAAAAAAAATTGTTTTGAAAATTATATTTCAACCATTAGTACTGTGGCGGATCCGCAAAATACCAAAAAAAAAAAAAAAAAAAAAAAAATTGGGATTCTTCAAATATGATCGTCGGCAGATCCGCGAAACGAGCAATAAAGTCTGGCCTTACTGTGCACAATGATAGTCGTTCTAATTTATCACGTCATAGCCGTAATTCGGCTAACAAATAGATCCGAAACATTGTGCTGTATCATCTACAGGAGCGGAGATTTGTATTGATTATTATTGACACAGCTGTATTGTTATTGATCCCCTGTTGAGCTCCATGTTTACATAAATACTGATAGATGTTTAAACGTTTCTTCTAGCTGAAAATGGAAAAACGAACCAGAGAAAGATCAAGGGAAGTACAGGTTTTACTGAGCCTGTATATAGACACGAGTCGTCCAAGTGTGTGGCTTACATCGTTTCTGAATCGGAGTTCCCACTGGTGGTGCGAACGCAAACCAAAAAGTCCCTGCAACGGATGGGTTTTTTTGTTTGTTTTGGTTTTTTGTGGGAGCTCCACAGGCCGTAGTTCCTCCTTAAGTAGTCCCTGGAACTGTTTGGCGTGAAGTTTGAGAATGGACCTTTGTTTGAATCCTGATGAGTCGGCCCAAGTTTCACCGACCGTCCCGAATAAGTTAATGTATCATAACAGGCTTTTCTTCCTTCCTTTTGCTCTTCCTGTGTGAGTGCGCTGTCATTCATTTTCTGCTCTGCTAATTTGTGTGTGTGTGTGTGTGTGTGTGTGTGTGTGTGTGTGTGTGTGTGTGTGTGTGTGTGTGTGTGTGTGTGT
>JAVSBV010032674.1:0-11582 GCA_033117975.1 Parotocinclus spilosoma | reverse complement strand
CACTGATCTGATCTGATCCGTATTTTAGAACAAACATGACTGTGTTATGAGAGCAGCAGACACAACATGCTTTCAGTTTATAATTTACAACTTCCAGCTGTGATTCAGTGGTGCTCATAGTATTGTCGGTCTTATTCAGTCTAAACAGAATGAAATAAGTTAGGGTTTAGTACAGTTTAGAGATATTCTAGTTCAAACATACAACTAATAAAGGGACTTGCATACATTTGGAAACCAATTTAATTTCAAAAACATTGGTTAATATAAGGTAAAAACAGAGCAAAATTCAAACAATCTAAACTGAATTCTAAATGAAAACAATGCAGCAAAGATCAAAACAGATTTAAAAACTAACATGGCATTGTTTTCATATTACTGGTGTGTGTGTGTTATATTATTAGTGTGTATATTACTGGTGGTTGCATCAGAGCAGGCTTGGGTACGGTGTGGCTATGTATTGATATTTTATACAGACCATTCTCTATAAACCCTAGAGACGGCCGTGTATAAAAATCCCAGTAGCTCTGCAGTTTCTGAAATGGCCTGTCTAGCATCAACAACCATGCCACTTATAAAGTCACTTAAATGACCTTTCTTCCCTAATCTGATGCACGTTTGTCTGTTAACAGTTCAACAGGTGTACCTAATAAAGTGGCCAGTGCCTGTATATTATTTATTTCGCAGCTTCGTTACAAAGCTAAAGAAGCAAA
Organism: Parotocinclus spilosoma; assembly: GCA_033117975.1. Taxonomy (NCBI): domain Eukaryota; kingdom Metazoa; phylum Chordata; class Actinopteri; order Siluriformes; family Loricariidae; genus Parotocinclus; species Parotocinclus spilosoma. The sequence continues at coordinate 10,872 of JAVSBV010032674.1, read as the reverse complement.
TGCTAGGCAATATCAATCATAACAGACATGAATGACTAAATGTAATGTAATAAACTAGAAATCTGTTTGTTTTTTTAACTATTCATTCAGGATGATCAATCGTTTTAACAGCCTGGTGTCTGTACTATTTCTAAGACAAGCAAGTACCATGCTAGTCCATCACAGTGCCATGATCACCCATGCCCTCCCTCAGAGTCTCACAATTGTGTCGGTATGTGACCGGGCCAGAAGTCATCATTAGGACTCGAACCAAGGTCACTAAGGAGCTGCTGCCAGCACCAAACATTGGTCACATGCAATAGTAATATTAATAATATTATTTGTATTATCATTTTCTGCTCCCTGCCTGTATCTATGATGGTGGGACAGTTTAAAGAAGAGCAGACTGTTAATCAAAGCCACAAAATTATGAGTTCATTTTAGTTTAGTTTACAGATCACCTGCTAAAACTGCGCATGACCTAAAAGTGTTTAACTGCAATTAAGCGTCTGAGCAGAAGTTAATTTATTAAAATCGTTTTCACATTTGCACAAACCGAAATATAACGCAAATATTGAACATAACCAAGTCATGTCAGTCTCGACGTTTAAACGACTTTAAAAGAGCGCAGGCATTACGGCGAAATTCAAATTGCCTCAAGACTAAAAACAAGTGCCCTATGTAGGCTGTAAAACAATCTTTTTTTAGTGCACACATAAAGGGTAAAAGAAGCAATTTGAAACACAACAACAAAAAGCTCAACCGTTTAACCAGTTAGCCGACAAGCATTTTCTGTGCCAAAACACAGCCGTACGATAGTCAAGAAGGTCACATTGTGTAGCTTAAATGTTTCATTTGTATTTAAATCAATGCTACATCCGTATGGGAAACTAATTCGCTTCGCACTCTCACCTTTACGGCGTGCAAAACTCTTTGAAAGGTTGGAGTGATCCTGTAAGCATCCATGATGGTGGTCACAGCGAATGCGCACTACGGGGAAATAAACTGGGGGAGTTTTCCCTGCTGGCCAATAATATACTGCTCACAAAAATTAAGGGACATTTCAAAACGAAATATTTTTTGTGTGCAGTATATTATGGATGGATGTATAGTTATATAGTATTTAATATTCCTGATACTTATAATTTTACATAATTATTTCTATTTTATAAAATTTAAAAGTAAGTATGAATTTATATACACTTTTAATACTGAATTTATGCATCTGTATATTCACATTGATTAATTTAGTAGACTCAGTTATTCAAAACGACTAAAAACTGATATGGTCTTTACACCATTGTGTTTTAACTGCCTTGGTGAAGAACCCAATAGTGGTAGAGGAGGGGTTTGAACTCAGTACATTTGCCACTTCTACACACTCATCACACAAAGAAAGGATTAGAACATTACATTTACATTTGGCAGACGAAGGTCGCTGGTTCAATCCCAGCGTGGAGGGAATTGGGACCTTTCTGTGTGGAGTCTGCATGTCCTCCCCGTGCCTGCGTGGGTTTACTCCGGGTACTCCGGTTTCCTCCCACAGTCCAAAGACATGCACGTTAGGTTAATTGGTGTCTCTCAAGTGTCCCTTAGTGTATGAATGTGTGAGTGCATGTGTGTGTGAGTGTGCCCTACGATGCATTGGCGCCCCATCTAGGGTTGTTCCTGCCTTTGCGCCCAGAGTTACCGGGTGGGCACCGGCTGGGCCGCGACTCCAAGTGGAATAAGCGGAAAAGATAATGAATGAATGAATGAATGAATGAAGAGGATCTAATCTCATTCCAAGCAACTGGGTGACTTAATGATCTTAATCAAGGGCCCAGCAGTGGCAGCTTGGCACTGCTGAGACTTGAACCCTGGACCTTTTTTGCCAGAAGATCAGGACCTTAAACACCACACCACTACAGTCCAATATGTTTTTTTGTTGTTTTGTTTTTTTTCAAATAAAATCTTTTTTTATTTACCTAGTCTACATCTAATATTAATCTAAATGCCATGTAACTTATATAAGGTAAAAGTAATAATCGTAACCTGATAATAATAATAATTATGAGACTTTTATATAATAGATAATTTTGTCTGTCACTTTACATCAATTAATTACTGAAGTTTTACAAGCATGATGTTGTTATCCTGTTTACACTAATCAACTGGTATGTAAAGCATAATGCTATTTTATTCTACTTTATATGTCTCAAATATAAAAACAATGCTAATATTTATACATACTATTATATAATAGTATATGTATTTTTTACAACTGAATACTTCTGACATATTACAAACATATTCCAGCATAATGCCAACAATTTATGTTTAATATATTTGACATAATAACACACTACTTTATTTACTTACCTATTAATACTACTTATTTTTTATATTTACCATGTTTAACTATTAATTATTAGGGTGTGAAGATAAAACATGTATTTCTGTATATTTGCTTACAGTACAGTATAATCCTATGTATTTATTATTTTTATTCTATCTCTAGTTACTATGCTTTGTATTGCTGCTGGAAAGCTATATTTCCCATCTGTTATTACTAAGGTGCTATCACATATTTACTGTAATGTAAATACTTAAAAATTAATGAAGAAGGTATTTTTGCATGACTCATGTTATTTTGTATAAACTATGCAGGGTTTTGTGACTTTTTACTTATAAAATAATCGTTGGAAACATAAAGCAAAGAAAAGAATGCCGTTTTTATCCTGCTTATTCTACTCAGGGTCGCAGGGAGGGTTGGGAGCTCAACCTAAAATGCACTGGGATATAGAGACAGAGAAACTCCCCCGGACAGGGCACCAGTTTGTCACAGGGTTCTGTAAACACACCACCCAACCTTACAACCCCTCAGGTTGGAAACTGTTGTTTCCAGCACTTGACGCGTAGGACATTAGGCACATGGCAGGACATTAAAAAAGAAAAACAGCATAATAATGAAATTGCAGTTAAAATTAAAAAGTTAAAATATTATTTACTGTGCAATCAAATGCAGTAGGTTTTCACAAATATGTATTTGTACTCTACATGGACTTCCCTGTTTCCTTAGGTTAAGAATTTATAATCCGGTGAATTAGAAGCTTTCAGTGATAAATACTGGATTACTTTTAATCTATAATTACAACTACAGCACTTATATCAAATCTAATTTATTTATATAGCACTTATTACGATGCCGTAATGTCTCAGCTTTACAACTATCTAGGCCCACGACCCTGACTGAGCAAGCCTAAGATGACAGTGGAAAGAGAAAACTATAAATGTGATAAGAAGCAAACCTTGGGAAGACCACAAGTGTGTCTAGCTCATTTAAAATTGAACCCCAGCTCTGTTAAATATGAGAAAGGGTGATTTTTGTTGTTATTAAAATGGTGTTTAAATGTAAACTAATTTTAACAATGATAAAAATGATAATAGAGCAGAACCCTCTTTTCTTCCAAGTGAATTGAGACTTTTCCCATCTAAAGTTTGAAACTGATAATCCAAAGTTATGTTTAATGTTTTGGGGTTTTTTTGCAGTACAGTTGGTCTCATTGGGTGAGCTCTAAATATCTAAACCTAATTCTGTCCCTTACCTAATGAATAACATAATATTAAATAAGAGCATTTTAAAATGAAATTATGATAACATAGAGAGTGTAAAACTATAGAATAAGACAATAGTACATGTAATAAATACAATAATACACGATTTTACTGTCGCAATGCAACAACGATACAACCACAGACCAGTTATTAGAGAAAAGCTAATATTTATTTAATTTGACCAGAACTACAGTCTTTCACTGTTTATAATACACACATCTTCCTTCATTTAAGTCATTTACAGTGCAATACTGATTGAACAAAAAGAAAAAACATAAACCTTCATTTATTTTATATACAATCGACTCTGAACTGATACATTAAACTCTGATTTCGGGCTGGACTGGCTGATAAAAAGTTGCTTCTGCTTGCGTGGAAATAAGGATCCACTGAGAACAGGGAACAATATGTGCGTTGACAACGTTAATAAAGCATCAGTGGTAAATCGAGTCTGTAATTGTCCGTGGCATATTAATAAGCATCACTTTATAAACATTAGATTTTAAAGGATTGCTGGGTGATACGGGCCTATTGCGAGAACAATATTTAACCATTCAGCTGGTAAATAAATAGATTCCAATATGCAGGTACGTGTTACAGCGAGATGTTTAAAAAAATACAAAAATAACATTAAAATAAAAAAAAAAACAAAAAAAAAACACTGACACTGGACAACACCTAAAATACCCAGGAGTGTTCGAATCCATCATCATATCCCCCATTCTTTGGTGCACAAAAGTCTTTTGATGGTGGACCTTAAACGTACCACTCGCTAAAGTTGGACGCTATGCTGCTGTGGCCGCTGCTGTTCAGGACGGCCGAGTCGGGTGACATGGTGGTACTCTGCGTCTCTGAGCACGGAGACACCAAACTGGACGACTCGTAGCCTGAGCTACCAGCCGGCGATGCCTCATTGATCGGACCTTGTTCATCATGGACCTACGAACGAAGAAACGGGGTTAATCTTTTGGGAATGCACACGTGCGTTGTCATCTTATTTTGGTCTACGCTGGCTTACAGTTTGGTTTCGATTTTTAAAAAAAATCCAGGGACCAGGGCGGACGTACCTTCATGTGTTTCCTCAGGGAGCTGGGATGGGTGTAAGATTTGTCGCACTGTTTGCACAGGTACGGCTTGTCAGACGTGTGCACGTGCATGTGCTTCTTGCGGTCGCTGCTGTTGGCGAAGCGTCGGTCGCAGCCTTCGAATTCGCACAGAAATGGCTTTTCTCCTGGAAACACAAAACGAATCGTTGTTGGGTTTCATAAAAAATAGCCTAAACCAAATGTAAAAGCGCTTTGTGTAGTTGGTTTTAGAAAACAGTGTGTGACCTTCCTGCTCATAACCGGCCTGTAGCAGATTTTATGGCTGGCGTTTAAACTCCTAAGTGCAATTCACACCTACTCTCCATCTTTACACCCGCTGTACCACACGTAGACTTCCCATTCTAACAGTGCCATCACGTAGCCATGGAAATGGGATATTAACAAGTCGCCTTGTGCTTGGTGCACACAGGTCAAAAGCTTGGGAAGTTGTTAAATGTGCATGCGTAATAATAAATCTGGGTACAATTATATAGGAGGATGCAGGCATGCTGGAAAGAGTTAGTAGATATAGTCGTAATAGTTATGCATAGGATTTTAGATCATCCACCTAGAATTAGTTTAAAATCAATAATATAAAGTTCATATTTGGTGCAAATCTATGTATTCGTGTTAGATTAAAAAGGCTAAATCTAAAACACGGAACAACTGGTGACCTCAATCTGAATGCAACCCATCTGATTCCCCAATTGACCATAATGGCCAGCAGGGCGATCTTCACAGGATGTTATTTGGACAAACGCTACTTCATAGTAGAAATAATTAAACTCAAGGCAAAACACAATCCCCTCAAATAACAATTGAATACTTGGCTTTGCGCGTAACAAAACCCACCTGTATGCGTCCTCTTGTGGATCTTCAGATTCTCGGAGCGCGCAAAGACTTTGCCGCATCCCGGGAAGGGGCACGCGAAAGGCTTCTCTCCCGTGTGTACGCGTATGTGGTTGACCAGTTTGTACTTGGCCTTGAAGGCCTTGCCCTCCCGGGGGCACTCTTCCCATAAGCACACGTGGTTGCACTGCTCGGGGCCACCGACGTGCTCGGTTGAGACGTGCGCCACCAGGTCGTGCATGGTCCCGAAGGTCCTGCCGCAGCGACGCTTCTCGCTGTGCAGCCACTTGCACACCAGCTCCTGCTTGACGCACTGCTGGCGCACGTAGCGGAAAAAGGCGGCCGGGTGATGGTGCGGGTGATGGTGCGCGGCTGCTACGTTCAGCCCGTACGGATCGGGCCTTGCATTGGGCATGGAGTGGTACTGATCCGGGCGCGCGAACAGGGCGTTGTTGTTGGAGCTGTGCTGGTCGTGGAAGCCGGAGAAGAGCAGATGGCTCTGTGCGTCGGCGTGATGGAGGGCACCGGTGGCCGGGCTGAACAGGCCACGTTCAGGATCAGCAAAGCCCCGGCCGCGCAGCAAGAAATCCCGAGCAGTTCCAAACGCAGATCCGCCGTACGATGCGCCCAGAGCCGGGTAACCTGGAGCCTGTGGTCCGGGAGAGAGCTCGGCGTGATTCAACTTGAAGGCGCCCATGTGAGCCGCTTCTGCAAAGCCAGCGTCTCGGTCGTGATGCGCCTCAGCCGCCGGGTGATGGTGGCGCGCAAACGCGCCCAAGTGACCCGCGTCCAACAGCATCGCGCTAGCTGTTTAATCAGCGGTGCGTAAAGATTGTGCCGCGCTCTGATCGAAGGTGTCGTTCGTAAAGAGCAAACAGATCTACGAGCTGAGAGCGCACAAGAGCAGCTAAGAAGAAAAGTTGCTTTTAAAATCCTAAGAGCTCTTCGGAAGTCCTTGTGCTATGCATTAAAACATCTGCATTGAACCTCAAGTCTTTAAAGCTTTCAAACTTTGCTTTACTCTCTCTCTCTCCTCCGTAGATCGATGTGTGCAAATGTCTCGCCTTCACCGTGTTTATCTCCCTCCTAGAGTCCCACGCCCACTTTACTACCAGACCACCGCATCCGTCCTATTGGCTGCTGGATGCCTCTAATCCGTTGCTCTCGTCCAATCAGGAAGCAGCCCGCCGTGACTAATCGTTGCTTTCTGTTGCTCCCCGAGTTAGGATTTTAGTGACGAAATTTGTTTGATAGTCTGCAAACACACCGCAAAAAAGCACGTACAAAACAAAACCCCAAAGGACCCACCAAATACGTGCCATTTGCTTGATGCAGCAGGTAACAACTAAACTAATAAGACTACATATAAGACTATATTTTTTTTTCCTCCCATCACTCATATATATTTGAACATTTTAAGTATTATTTTGTATTTTGAAGGTTTCTCCAGTTACTGTTACTCAGTCCTGTTAGGCTTTATGCAAACAACAGGGCAGAGGATTTAGCACAGAATGAACCCGTAGTAGTATTTAGGACAAACCAAACATTCTAATGATTTACCAAAATATATGTGTATTCTTTTACAATAAACATCTAAATACATTATATCTTCTCATTCATAATCACTATAGCACCATCAGGAGAAAATAGGTGAAATGACTAGAGATCCAGACAACATTTAGAACAGGTGACATATAAATGTTCTATAATTTCCACAAGTGGGAATGTGAAAAACTGAAGGCATATAATGTTAACTGATTTAAAATGTCAATAACTGATTTAAAATGTAACATTGTGGATTCTTTATTAAAAAAAAAAAAAATAAGGCATATATGGTATATGACACAACAACGCAAAAACAGATTTTTATCATTTTATTCAATTTTCAAGGGTAATGTTTGAGACCAGGGACAGATAACTATTTTTATTTTAAGTGTGTAGGCCTATATGTAGTTTTTAATACCGTTTTAATTGTATATCACATTTACATTTACAGCTGCATCACCCGAATTTTGCTTTATAATCAAATGTTTATAGGGTTATTTATTTAAATTGTCTTTACATGTAATGTCCTGGCAACAGAAATGATAGCCATTCGGTGCTGGCTCACATAGATTTGATTTAACTCTGCTGAAATCTCGTCGGTTTGACATCCATTTCTTCATTAAGCAGAAAGCGACCATAAGCTGTGGAAGGCCAAAAGTGGCAGACCTGATCTCAGTACTGCTCCACCCTAAAAAGGTTGGACTCACATTTTAAAAGTGTATGTATTGTAGGCGTTATAGTTTAGATTTGGAGTAAAGTAAAGTAAAATAAAGTTTGTGTAAGTACAATAATAGCCATTCTTAAAAAGAAATGTAGATAAGTAGATAAATGATGTTTTTTAGCACTTGAGGTCTTATGGGCCAAAATTAGCTCTACATGGGCAAAAAATGCTTAGTTTGGGTTTAATGTGAGACTCAGTATTCTCTACAGGGTTCAAATTTGGACAAACATAAGCCTGGTGGACTTGGCAGATTACCAAAGACTAATCGAAATTTTTACGGTAAGAAAAAACAAGATTGAACACATTTTGAACGATTTTGAACACCTAGATAGTTCTAAATTAAACATTTCAATATTGTCACAATCACTATGTAAACAAATTTCCCTCTTTCCAACTTTACCAACGATAAAAGTTCACAGTAGCAACAAACAGTCCCAATCAAAAGGTCATACGGGTCTCAGGAGAGCATTGTCTTACTGCTTGCTAATTTTCTGATCAATTATTTCACATTCTATTACATTTATTTGAATTTCAAGCACTGCCAAGCTGCCACCTTTGGGTCCTGAAATAAAGCACTTAACTCACGTTTACTTAGATACTATCAGATTTAAATCATCCTAAAGGTGTCTGGTTTAAAGGTGCGATGGTTTAAGCTCATTTTAAAATAAAAAAATGTCCAAACAAAAAGATTTATCGATTTATTTATTGATATTTATCATTTAAGGAGTTGGAAATAAATTGAATGATGTTTACAATGTATTGGTAAATAGATACAGGATTTTCAAAAGAAAATTGGAACTGGATAAAAGTGCATGTAGAAATAGATAAATGTTGTAAGCTTAAATATAAAATTAAATATTACATATTTAATGCAGTAGATTAAATTATGTAGACGTGTTACAAATGTAGTGGTAAATAGGGAGCGTTTAAAAGAATGTGTAATGAAATAAAAGACAATTAGAACGGAATTTATTAGTAAAATAGAGTTTAGGACAGAAATGTGTAAATGTGTAAGACAGATTCAGATTAGAGGTGTGGAAATAAATGAAATGATATTTTAGATGGTTGAAGTGAGCAAAATGATATGTATATATGTAAATAGTGATATAAAAGCTATTCTGCAAAGCTGTTCTGTGCTCGTCTAAACCACTAAAACGACAAAATGATAATGAAAAAATTATATTTTGGCAGAGAAATGTACACAGATAATTAACAATCGAAATGGACACGTGGACGCAGATAAGAGAAGGTGTGTAAATTACTTTGAAATAACTAAATTAATTAATAAATACGAGGCGGTAAGGAAATTCCAGTTGTTGCCAGGGTGATGCATTAGAACTGCCTCACAACCAGCAAAGCCCATAAACTAGGTTACATATGCAGTACAGACAAAATTTCCATTTTGCATTGCACATCAGAATTTTAAATTGTCTAGTAAGTAGACTCAGATGGAACAGGGTTAGTTTGGGCTACATTTGGTTCCTTATATCATAACCTAGAACACAGAATCTGTACAGCAGCACTGTTGGGATGCACGAGGGGCAAAAAGGCACCCCAGAGGACATTTGACTGATTTGAATATGCTAACAGGAGCATCATCAGACCAACTTTCTTAGGACAAAATGTTGCTGTGCCCCACTAAAATCAAGGTGGTAAAATTCCTGGATTGCTGCCACACAAAGTCACTACATTTCCCATAATACCTGAGCATCTTTCCAAAATCTTTGGAAGCTCACACTTTCAGTCAGGGCAAGTTTTTTCATCGTTGTGTCAAGCAATAATGAACATATGCAAATATAAAAAAATCTGCCACCCTGCAGTTGAAGTCCCATTATCTAAAAGCTATATTTTTAGCTAATGCAATGTGTAAAAATTGTTTTCTCATAAATTTAGGGATTCTGTAACAACGCATTGTGAGTTTGCTTACGACTGTACAGTGTTGTTTTTCAGCTGCTCCCATTAGGGGCTTTTACAGTTAACCCCCATTATATCCAGGTTTTGGGACTGGCACTGGGAGTAAACACACTAACTGACCCTCATGTTGTTATCCTTCCCCATGCTGAACCCCAGGCCACTGACACTGCCATTTAGAGCAGCTAAAATGGCACAGGGCTGTACATGGATGTGTGAAAAATCACAGCTGGTCACAGCTGGATTGGAAAACAGGACACAGTGGGATAAGTTCATGGTAGTATGCAGTCTTGGTTATTTATTTAAATAAGATGTCTTAATATTTTTCAATGTAAATCTGGCCCAAAAGCTTGAAAGAATTTCCACTTCTCTCTCATATCTACAGTATGTATATGCACAGACACACACACTCTCACACACTCACTCACAATGGACACACAATGGTTGTTTCTCGATCCGTGCAGGGATGTTCAGGTGACATAATGATCATTGTAGGTAATTAGTGCTGCACCTAAACCTAAAGTTAACCTCAGCACCCCAAAGCAATTATATTGAAAATTTTTTAAAAATTTGCCCTTTCTGTAATAAAGCATTAACATTTATTAATGTTTGGTCCCAAAATGTAATACATACATGGTGCACACACCCTCATACCTGCTCTGGTGTCACAGAAGTCGAATGCACCAACCCGTTACTGCAGGGACTTGGATTCAGTTTCCTTCTGACCTTTTTGGTCACATCCAGAAATGACTGACTGTGTCTGAGGTTACATACTCAGGCTGCTGCCCCACTCAGGGCAACCTATGATCTCTTCCCTATGATGAGTTCATGAGCAGGTGAGGGACCCGTAGATCAACCAGTAAATTGGGAGCTTTGCTTTATGGTTTGGTTCCCTCTTCACCACTATGTGCCGGTACCCTCATCCCTGCCTGCCCCCCTGCCTGCCCGCCCGTCTCTGCCCGCCCGTCCGTCCCTGTCTGTCTCTATCTATCTATCTATCTATCTATCTGTCTGCCTGTCTGTCTGTCTGTCTGTCTGTCTGTCTGTCTGTCTGTCTGTCTCTATCTATCTATCTATCTATCTATATGTCTGTCTGTCTGTCTCTGTCTGTCTGTCTGTCTATCTATCTATCAATATGTCTGTCTGTCTATCTATTAAAATAATCAATCAATGTATGTGAATATT
>JAVSBV010032663.1:0-11583 GCA_033117975.1 Parotocinclus spilosoma | reverse complement strand
CGCATGTGCAGTAGTTCCACGTTGCTCACCCGAATGAGTTTTTTTTAATTGGACTTCACAGGTTGACTGAAAGCCTTAATGTGCATTCATTGAACGTAGAATTTTATGTTAAATGGTAAAAACGCTGTAGCTGAAGCCCCAACCTATTTTTCATTTTTGAAGTAACTATTTTTAAATTATATGTTTGGTCAAGATGTATTTTTATATTCACAGAACATAGGTAAACAAAGATTTTTTTACAGTGTATTAATGTGTTCGGTGATGTGGCTGCTTTGCCATCTACACAATTTCCCTACTTCATGCTGAATGAAAACATACTGTATACCAGCTCACAAAAATTAGGGGATATTCATTATGGTTTATTTTATTTAAGTGTCCCCTAATGTTTGGGAGCAGTATATTAGTATTATGCACATTGATACACAATTTTTCCTGACCCATGACCAACTACTTCTCAAGCTATTGACTGCTATTCATGTACACGCCACAATCACACAAAATCATGAAATTAATAAAGTGAGAAAATGAAAGCTTGTCTAGTCTTTACTGCTGTTTCTTACCGAATATTTTATCATGGCACGTATCTTGGTTTATGCTTGTCAAACAGGTCTAGGAAATGCCAAAAGCATCTACCAAATGGATGAATAAAATGTATAACCCAGAGCATTCATTTATCAGAGCAGTCAGATGTCTGCAGTGTTGAACAAAATGCATTAAAATGTCCTCCCACTGGTACTGGTTACTTAAACATTTGTAAACACAGCCTCCACTTGAGAAAGCTGAAGTGTACGTATTATTACAGACAAGTGGAAGTAATTAGGATGGGAATAACTCATAATTCAGTTCCCAATTATAGCAAAAAGCACAATCATAAGTCTTGTTCCAAACTGCAAGTCACAACAGACTAGTGACACAATATGTAGTTATTCAGTAATGTAGTAAGTCAAATGTATTTATACAAAGCTTTATATAATAGCACAAGCAGCTTTAAAATAATCTAAGTAAAGGGGGAAAAAAAAAGTCAAGAAAAAAATCCTACCCAACTAAATGGGCAGAGAATTCGCAAAATTATCAAATTAATAAGTCTGCAGTCATTGTTTAAATAAAGTGAAGCTAAATATAAACATTAAAAAATAGGATAGGTCAGGATACTGCCAAGTACACCTAAATACTTGGAAATCTAAAGAGGGTAAATCACTTTAAAGCACAACAACAACAAACAACAACAACAACACAACATGTACTTCTAAAAAAGAAAGAAAAGAAGAAAAATGCAGTGGAAAATATGTTGAATATCCTTGAGTGACTAAGGCTGCTTTTGTTTTCAAACTGTTTGGAAAATGGTGCAAATCGGTACTGCACTTGCTAGAAAGATTATAAATTTGCCATTTGTAATGCTTTATTTCTTTCTTTTTACAAATATATTATGTTCATGAATAGCAATCTGAGGGGAAAAGGTTTAGGGAAAAACTAGCCAAGGCTGCATGGCACAAAAAAAAAAAAATCAGTCCTTTACACAAGGAGTGAATGAACACACAGGTCACTCCTTGTAACTCTGCTATCGATTGAACAGCTTGAATAAGTGGTCCAGTTCAGACGGAGTTTAAGAATGCAGGGGGGCATTTCATTTATACATCCCGAAACACACATCAAGTTCACAGTCAACTGAAGCATCACATCTAGTCCCAGCAGAGACTGCAGAACTGACCCGGGAGGTCAAACGCAGCATTGCTATTATGGCTGTTTACAAAAACGCCTACAGCTGCATATTCATGGTAAATTAGAGATGCATATCAGAAAAGCAACGGATATCAATATTCCATCAGACCCTGACTCAATGCTATTGCATGAGTGAGTGAATCAGATCCAGCCGCATCTCGAAGAGAGAAGAGAAAAAAAAAAGGAGCTATGAGTGTAACCAGAAGGATTAACAAATTTATATTGGATGTTCAAATTTGGCATGACCTACAACCAGGTGATTGAGCTAATGAAGTAGGTCAAATGCTCACAAAGCCAAAGGTTATAGTCTATGGATTTAAAAAGCCACTGTATGTCATATTACGGATAACATCACTAAAAAAAAATACAGACAAGCTTTATTCAAATCAAAAATATAAAATATGCTATTAATACACAAGAATATTAGCGACATTGGTGAGACATGATGCAGTGTTTACTCAGTTTTGGCAATTAAGTGTATGGGAAAACAGTAAAACTTGCATAAATTTGAAATATCCCCTAATTTTTGTGAGCAGTGTAAATCATTTAAAACAATATACCTAATATGCATTGCATCAACATGTGTATCACAGCACCTTCTAAGTTATTCTTTCTCACAAGGTTTAATTCAAGCAATTGATGGCCTTCTGGTCAGTAGTCCAGTAGCTTAGCCACTGAGCCATCATTAAATGTAAATACCTGCTATATGAACATAACACATTGCAAGCTGAATGTATATCATACACAAACATTCACAAATGCACCAACATGCAAATAATTGGTTTTTATCCAAATATGCTTCTTGCTCTACCAAAGCTAATCTTGGTCAGGGTCATAGTGTCCAGAGCCCATCCCAGAATTTACGAGGACAAGGCTAAGGTATTCCCCGGACAGGATTTCATACAGTTCTCCAAATGCAAGCATAATACACAATAAACCATAGACTAGGTTTAGAGCAATTAAATAATTTCATTTGTATAATTTTGTCTCACATATTTCCTCTGAAATCCTGTACCCCTAGCCTCGTTCAGGTCATCCAAAATTCCAGCAAATTAGAGCCAATGCATTGTGACCACATTTTACCCTTTCTTTAAAAATCCTACACTTCATCACCCCAAGACAGACATCTATGTGCTATTGATTATATTCCACAACCATCCACTCCCACTTAAGACTGGCTTTGTTTGTACTGCATGACTGCCTGCCTTCTCCAGCCACCTTCAAGATTAGTTTAGCACCACATTCCTTTCATCATGACCTACGGGTCTCATGGGAGACCAGCAGTAATCTGGGACTCAATGTGTCCTTTTATATAAACTGAGAAATTAAGCACACTTTACCTTGATACTATTCTGGTTTTGCTGCCATGTAGAGAAATAATAATAAATGTCAGTGGTAGCAGGTTGATTCTGCATGCTTCTTAAACCTGAGGAATGTCTCAGCGCATACCTAACATTCCTGGAATTGGAATTCAGTCATTTCTGATGAATCAGGTGTTCATAGTGAGGTCAATACAATCCCTGAATACATTCAGCATTTAGACAGCCATATCGGGTTCACTTAAAGAAACGAGTTTTTCAGTTTCTACTGACTTTTCTATGTTTTAGAGAATATTCTGTATAATGCCATGCTATATAGCAGGGACTACAGAATATACATTTTAATCTATATAGAACACAATGTCCTTCATCACTGAAGCTAAAAATTGCTCTGACGTGAACTGATTAAATTGCACAAATATAGAGGAAGTTAAATTACTTTTTAGTATTTGTCTTAACCATCATTAGGCACAATAAGTACTTTTGGCACACTGGAGCACTAAATGTTATGATTTAGTTGCCCGCATCTTGAAGCATAGACTTCACTCATAAAAAAAACAATGTTTTAAATCAAGCTGGTTCCAATTTATTTCAATAGTTGTCCTTTTTTCTATCAATGGAATAAAAAAGTGGCCAGACCTCCATTGTAAACCTTTGCAATTTCTATTTATTATCAATGATTTTCCACTGGCCTTCCACCTAACACGCAACCACATATTATTAATGAGTGAGGACATTTTAAATCAGTTTGAAATCCCCCTCCCCTTGTTAGGTAGATAATAACAATAATATAGCAAGCAAAGAGAAAGTTCATCGCCCCAAAACAAACTTCTACTGTTCTGAACAATTCTTTGGAGTTTTCAGTTTTATTAACATAAGTACACATGCTAATCTATTTAATTGTATTTAGTCTTAAAATATTTGTACATTCTCCAAATATACTTTCATTTATTTTCTTTCTGTAAGAATCCCATAATAAATTGTAGATAACCATGTTAAACCTAATGACCTAAACAATGATTAAAAAAAAAAAAACAGCTAATTTCAGTACATTATATCTCTGATTTATTATAACTACATTCATGTTGAAGCAAATAATTACAGCAACGTTATCGTTTGCACTGCTTGTATAGTGGATAGTCCTTGAATAATATTTCTCTTTTAATCATGTAATGTGATGGCATAACTACCATTAATCAGCTTGAAACTGATTCAAGAGAACGGTTCAAAACATTTTTCTCTACTTTCCTGAGAGATTAATTATTCATGTGAATTGACTTCGGCCTCAGTTACAATGTTTTACTAACCGATTATAATTTCTAGTTTAACCACTCAAGTTATTCTGTGTTTTTGTGCAGGCATCAGAGCAAAATAAAGTGACAAATCACCTTTAGGGTGAAAGCATTACATGTGGCATACACAATGCATCTCAAAGGTTTAATGTGTACCAGAATTCATTGTTTGAGGCATATCTGTTATTTTGCAGCAAATACACTTTAATTTTAACAGTCACATTAAATCTATAATAAAATCAGGTTTTTACCATCTCAAAAACATTGCCAGAATAAAAAGTATGCTGTCTAAATCAGACCTGACTGGACTTACTAAACGAGCTGTAAGACCTCTTCCTGAGTCCTGACCAACACCAGGGAGTACGACCATATTAGTTCTGTACTCCGGTCTCTACAGTGGCTTCCTGTGGCTCAGAGAATAGACTAAGACAGCTCTACTTGTGTACAAGTCTTTCCATGGCTTATTACCAAAGTACATCTTTGACATGTTGGTCCCATATGAACCATCTCGGAGACTGAGAACATCAGACAGAGGCCTTCAGCTGGTGCCCAAAGTCAAGACTAAAGAAGGTGAAGCAGTGCTTCAGTTTTATGGAGCTAAAATCTGAAATAGTCTACCTGAAGATGTTAAGCTGGCCTCTAAACTCTTCTGTTCAGCTGTGCATATGACACCTGATTTGGTTTTTACCTGCACTCTTTGCTTTTTATTTATTTTATTTACTTTGAACTGGTTGATATTTTGACAGTGTTTTAATTGTATTTTTAACTTTGTGATTTTAATTTTAGATTTTTTTAAATAATTTTATGTTATTATTTTTATTTTGTAAAGCAATTAGAATTTCCTCGTGTATGAATGTGCTATACAAATCAACTTGCCTTGCCCTAAACAAGCAGTCTTAAACCACCAGCTTCCCTGGCAAATCTCCTCCCTCACTTTGCTGAATGAATAAGATGCCCCTCTTTTTTTGAGTGCCCCACCCATTATTTAGTTGGTACTGGGTCTATTTATGATATGGAAATGTGTTTTGAAGAGGATGATTATTTTGTCAGGTCTCTGCTTTACCTGCCCTTGTGAAGTAGCTACGCCTGTTCTAGACTTCCCTGAGGCAGTGATGAATAACTGGTGAAAACATGCAGTCTCCTAATGCAAGCATAATGACCGAGCTCGCTGAGGATCCCATTCCATTAAATCAAACAGAATGTCCATACTGTATCGTGGATGCAAATGAGTCGTCACATAGTCACGATGCAGTTCACGTCCATGCTTTCATTTCAGCTCTGATTGAAGCTCTGGCAGCATGATGTTGTGTCTATGTCACTGAATTCAAATAGCTTGCACCTCAAAAGAGCCTCCCAATAGTAAACCATATGCTATGCTAAGTGATCCTGCTTACAAAGTGTTTCCTGACCTTATGGATACCATATGTGTGCTTGTTTAGTTGGTATAGGACAATTTCATTTCAAACGGTGAATAATGCACAGTATCAACTAAAAAAAAAACATTGTTAACAATAACAAGGTTTTACAAAAAGCCAAGTCTTGAGGCTGAGTAAACCAGAAGTTTTTTTATCTTCAACTCTGCTTTTAATTTCACTATTTGGGGCAATGAGCAAACTCATTTTGTGTTCAGTGCAACTTGACTATTTGAGCAATTTCTTTTGAATTTAAAATACATGGTAGGCAGGTGGATGACAAGCTGATATACACCCTTCCAGATTTCATTCTAGTGTCTAGGCTTTTTTTTGCGCATAGGCATCTGAAGTCGAAGCCAACAAGATCTGTTCATCTGGAGCTTCGTGAATTGGGTTTTCATGGCTGGGCAGCCAGCCACAATCACAGCCTGCATGGCCAAGCGTTGGCTAGTGTGTATAAATCCTACATCCACTAGACGCCAAATCAGTGTACACTTTAGCTGTAGTGAAAACCACTTCTAGGATTTCTTTATTTTATTTTTGTCAATTTGAGTTTTGTTTGTGTTTTAATATTTATAATTATATTTCATATTAGATAATCCTATTATATAATTTGTGTAATTAAGGTTTTTTTTTTGCAATCATCCGCCTCTCCAGCAGCAGTAAAGCCGTGGTAGTTCAGGCAGCATAATTATCCTGCTTGTAATCCAGTCGGCATTCGCTTTTCAGGCTTGATTTTTCTGAGAGCTCATATCTCATGAGACATCATGGTCTTAATGGAGTAAACTATCTACAGCTGGCCATAAAGAAAAATAGTTCCCTTAAACTCACACTAACCGAGCTACACGGTGACAATGACAATGACAACAACCAGTATAACTACCACACAGATCTAAGACATGCAACATAAAAGAACGGGGCCTGCAAAAGTTTTAAATCTGAGCAACTGTGGCGTCTTTGAGCATTCATCTCCAGCAGCCACAATAAGCAGCCCTTTTGGGTCACAATGCCTCATTAGTTGCTTCATGAAAGGAGCTCAGAAGATTAGCCCACTCTAATGAAGGCGGCAACAGGCTCCCTCTTCAAATCTCATTTCAAGTCTCCCATGTTAGCCTCCAGTCAAGTGGCTTTCTATGAAATTCTCTTAAGAGCAGCATTGCATGTGGCGAGCCCCACACTCATTTAATAGCACTAAAGGCCTTACAACAGTTTTTAGGATCAAAATTTAACCCAAATTAATCATACACAGTGTTGCATGTCATCTACAGTATGCTTGTACTTTAATATGTATGTGAGTGGGACATTAGCCTGTTGGATATTTCAACCACGTTTAATTCTAACGGGATCAAAAATGAGGCATAAAATCATTCAATCAATGTGGACAAATACTGGTTGTAGAAAACTTAAAAGCTCAGTGACTTTCAAATGTACACACCTTTTTCATTAATTCTTTTTTTCATGTTTGTGCCCTGCTAGGGCTTTTTCTACTGAAATCTCCTGAAGCAGCAAATAGCTCATGCACAAAGAGGCAGGCTGAGGTAAAGAGGTAAACAATCTCAATTCAGGAGACCTCCATCTATGGTTGCAACTACCAAAGACCTGTAGCAATAAGGAAGCATTTCATTACTGTACTTAAGTATTGTATCTGTTCTTCACTTGATTATTTATGTAATTTAATACATTTACTTACTACATTTCAAAATAAAAATGTGTATTTTTAATACTGCATTTTCAAAAAAAGTGGGTCAAAAGAAGGTTCTGGGTTAAAATTCCTGGGTGGTTTGGCCTGGGTACTCCCAATGTCTACTTGGGTTGACTCCTGGTGCTCCAGTTTCTTTCCACAGCATGTATGAATGTACAGTCGAATCTGGTTAATAGGAGCAGCCGCTTATTCTGATCGAATCCTAAAATACCTAAACAAATCGTATTATATACACGTGTAATGTTATTTGCTTATTTGGACCAAAAATCCGTTTAATCAGACCAAAGAACTTGAGAGCGAATAAGAAAAAGAAGCCACAAGTCACCAATTAGAGCGGATGCAAAGCAGGTCAGCAAATATGGGAGGATTCCTGGGCTCCCCGGGAGAATTTATGCTTTTAAAGGATGCTAGGAAATACATTAAACTTTGTGCCACTATTTTATGCAGGAAGGAAATGAAGGCAGTCCTATTGCTGTGTTAGAGGTTTGTGGTGATTTTGTTCAAGTGCAGTCAATCAAGAGAACGCGTCAGATCACACTGGATAAGTTCTTCAAACATTGACTGGACTCAGCATCTTATCTTTCATCACTCTTATCACTTCGTGTTAGCATAGTGCCTGACTTCAAAGGTCTTTGGTCTAAATGGGAGTGAATGTTACAAAATCGATCAAAAAGCCATAGAGTGAAATAGCAGGACACCCATGGATTTACGTAATGTTTTGCTGTCCACAAACATTCCTTACACAGACATTCTAATATATGACCTTGATGACCCAGGCATCACAGGGTGTCGGCTGTCTATTCAGTAAACTGGATAAAACTCTTATTGTTTCAGCACCACTCTCACAGTTCATTTTAATGACAGTATTAGAAGACATGCTGGGTAGAAAATAGACAGCCAGTGGTTTCCTGCTAGGTTTTAAGTTGAAGTGGATACCTGTCAGCAATGCTGCTGTATTAGCTCAGTAAATGCTAATGCATTATTCATTAAGTACATAAGTAATTTCTCTATTACTAGAACACTTTTATAATATTTTCTTTTAAAATAAGAACCAACACACTAAATGAACATTATCAGATTGCCCAAAACAGTTATTCTTCATTAAGCAGTAAGAAATCACCAGCACTGTTGCACCAACATTTTTCAGAATGGACAATAACCCCTATATTAGTGCCCCATCTAGGGTTGCTCATGCCCTTGTGCCCAGAGTTGCCGGTTTGGCACCGGTTGGCCCGTGACCCGGTGTAAATTAAGCGGAAGATAACGGATGGATGGAATTAGCTCTGTAGGAACTGTCTTGGAACTTTGTGTAATTGCCACTTAAAGTCATTAATACACATGCCTTTGGATTGGCAGTTGTAAGATTTTATCAGTTGTGATTTTTTAATGCTGTAAGTGTAAATTTACTGGCACTGATATGGTGATGGCATAGTAGTGTAGCTGATATATAGAATTTGCTTGCAATGACTCAGGAAGAGTTGAAATTAATAATAATTTAATGCAAAATGTATCTTTTTAAAGGCTCTCTTTAAAGTAGCTTGTAGTCAATATTATGAGTTTATATATAACACTATAGTATGCTTGGATAATCCTTTATTGCTACAGTGCTCTCATATACAGCATCTCACCAAAACGAGTACACCCCTCACATTTTTGTAACTAAACCAGTAACAAAACAATCATATACCTATTCCAATGATTGCCTAAGAGGTCTGCACAATATAGCAAATGTGCAAAAACTAAATAAATGAAAATGGCTTTAAATGAACGCTTTGGTATTTAACAATAGATGTATTTTAATTGTGTGTGTGTATGTATGTAAATCAGGGTTTATTTACTTAATCGGTGTGCAAAATAAATGTTCCAAGCAGGAGAAAGGGGCTTCCTTAAATACCTGGGTTACTTGATAATGGTTAGATAGGAATGGCTCAGAGCATCCTTCTCAGCAGTGTTGAGTACCTCCCCCTGTAACTGTTTTGGGCATCATTGTGCAATGAATGCTAAACTGTCTGGTCACTGTTCAGCTGAGGATGTGATGGGAAGAAGACAAGCTGGTGAAAGGGGGTGTGACACTCTGGGCAGTGTACTGACACATGCCACCTAACAAACAACATTTACAATAACATCAGGTGGTCAAAACATTTTGCTCATATATGTATACAAAATATTAGCATATTAATTACATTTAATTATTCAATTTTATCCCATGCACCGGCAGTACATGAAACAATTTTTTTTTGTTTTCTCGCTCCATACCAACTGCATAGCAACTATTTTCACGCAGTAGCAACTGGAATTTCCCACATTAGTATTTTTCCGTACTGGTTTGGAAGTGAGACTTTGGGACAGATCCGAAAATGTAATTACAAATCTGTTTTAAATCCCCTAAAGCATGTATTCTATTGCTTATAACTTGCTACATCTTGTGCATATTATGAACATTTAATTCCTCAAAAGGTTAGAGCAAAATTCAAAGGCAGGTGGTTCTAAGAAACTGTACATACAATTTAGCATTTCAGTACAATAAGTAAGGCCACTTTTATTAAAATGCTCAGTGAAAACACTATCAACCTGAATATTTAGAATGCTGGTATGAATTATAAATTGTGCTAGTGTACAAACTTTTAGCTGACTGGAAAATAGAGATGTCTTATTTCAGATTAAATTGAAGCTACTGTGATCATACTCACTGAGCAAAAAAAACTAATTTCAACCTCCACTGGTCAGGATAGAACTAGAAGTTCAAAGCAGGTGAGGAAAATATGAGTACATGCTAACAAGGAGAAGTGAAAACTGATAAGGTAGAGTTTCTTTGCATTATCTGATCTTAGCATGGCACCAGAGTGAGGTCACCAACTACACCTGTTACCACAGTTCCACAGGTGAATAACATGAGTCACTTTAAACTTAAAAGGACATCTACATTTTTCACCAGCATTCTTTATTTGTACATTTTGTGTCACATCAACTTTGATGGCTATTGATGTATACTGGCCAATTTGGGCCCAAACTAATGCAGGTCTTTAGACATGATGGGGAAACCATAGTACACTTTTTAACGGCTACAGTGTATCCACACAGGAGTCTGGGGTTTCAATTGAACCAGGGATGCGGGAGCTTGATCAGCAAGTCAAAACGCTTTGGATTTTCCAACAATGCAAACTAGACATATTTACTATTAAATTACCAGTGACTACATATATACCAATTAAGAGAGCTTTTTGTGCTACAGGTGAAATGCAGTTGCTTAAGTGGTCAAATTCTGGCAGAGCTGGAATTATAAACAATTATAAATTAGCCACTTTAATCACTGAGCCAACACTGTCCACCAGATGTTTGGTGGATAAGGTATATAAGGCAATGAACCCATGGCCAATTTTGCAGGATATTAGTGTATTAATTAGTTGACAGTGGACTAAGTGATAGCTGTCCATGATCATTAATTAACATTTCTTTTTATTCTGGTTCTTAAATATTTTAGCTTATTTTTGAAATGCCAAACATAATGAAGTAAGATGAAGCCTTTTTAGATGAATGTTCTTGTCAAAACTACTCAGGGTGGAAAAGGTTACCTTCTCCCTTTGAAAATCACAGAGAGCCAAGCAGTGCTGGATTCACATTGTTATGCCCAATTTGTCATTATATGTTAATATTTTTTTTGTTTCATATTATTAAGTTAATTTTTATACTTTACTTTTACTACAAGAGCTGTGCTGTTCTGCTGTTCTTGAAATCTTGAGTTGAAATGTCTTGCACATTTTCTTGAGACCCGAAATTAGATGTGATTACCATAAGATATCTAAAACTTAACCATAATAATGACAAGTTTATACAGTAGTTCCCAACTTTTGAACTACCAGAGATTTTGATGATCTGATTGTGGCAGTTGATCTCTGAGCCAATTCTGGTCGTCTTTGATATGCTACATGACCACCTTCCCATTGGAAAAACATGCCCTTGATTTAATCAAGCAGCCTTCAAGAGAACCTTGTTTTAAACCAGGAAAGTGCCAGTCCCTTAATACCTATAGTGTTCAAGCCTATTCAGTAAGATCTCATGATCTAGTGTCAAATGCTGCACTTAAATCTAATAGAAGAAGAAAAGAAACGCGTCCATTATCTGATGATATTAATAGATCA
>JAVSBV010032652.1:0-11584 GCA_033117975.1 Parotocinclus spilosoma | reverse complement strand
AGAACTGTCCGTCTGGATCCACAGGGTCAATAAACACGGCCGGGCTGCTATAGCCAAACCTTTGTCTAAAACCAGGTTCATTGTCTAACCTGTGTGTATATGTATGTATGTATGTATGTATGTATATGAACTATTTGTAGCTATTGTAGTATTTACAATGGGGGTGTAAGTGATGTGTGTATAAAGTGCAGTGGTGCTTTAAGGTTGTAGGGGTGGGAGTAATTTGGGTGATTTACGGTCCAGGTGTGTTGTGATGTGTGGTCTGGTTTGTATTAAGAAGATGCACCAGAAGGTCTGAGTTCAAATACCACCCCTGCCAAGCTATCATTGTTAGGTCCTTGATCAAAGCCCTTAATCCACAATGACTTAGTTTGTTATAGAGATACTGTAATGTGCAGAAGATGATGCAGCAGATTTGCCATATAAACTCTGCCCACTAGCAAAGTGTTATATAAACATACTGCTCACAAAAATGAGGGGTTACTTCAAAATGAACTATCCCATAATGAAATGGCCCCTAATATTTATAAGCAGTGTTTGATATTAATTCAGCACTGGGTCTCGGTGCTTTGTCAGGATGAGATGAGGATCCAAGAGCAGCTTTTAATGGACCAGCAGATTCCTGAGGACGCTGTGGGCAGGCGGGTTTCCTGTGATGGACAGCAGGCCACGGTGCACTACGTCGGGACGGTTCCCCCCACAGCAGGTGTGTTGCGTATTCCGTCTCATGGCTTGTGTTCCTTTGCTAAATATTAATCACCGTTTTATGATAAAAGGATTGTGGCTTGGTGTGGAATGGGACAACCCTAATCGAGGCAAACATGACGGAAGCCATGAAGGGGTGCGCTATTTCAGCTGCAGGTAACAAGCAATGCCTCAGGGTGCAACTCCTGAAACTTTACACATAACATTTTTCGGTGCTGTCTCATATTCTGTCAAACCAAACAGAAAATCACTTTTGTTCAGGTCAAAATCAGCATTTAACGTCTGAAAGTCTTTCTCCTCCACCTTAATGTCTTCTGACTCGCATCTAAAGAGCAAAAGCTCACCCACTCTACAGACCAGCCCTAATAAATACCAGCTAGGTCAGGAATCTATGAGAATGGTGGTTAGTAAATAAGAAATGAGTTTTCCCTGTTTCTGATAAAGTTACCCAACAGGCGGATCGTTTGTGAGACCCAAAAAAGTCAGCTTTGGTGTGGACTATATGACAGCAGTGAAGCAGCGCTATGAGATGGAACTCGATCAGGCTATTGGGGAAGAGGTGACGATCTCCACCAAGACTGTCAAGATGGTTGGGTTTGAGTCCATTGTGGAAAAACAGAGGTGAGTCTGGGAAGAACGTGGTTCAAATTCTTTCTTCTAGAAGACTTTGGACATGCATTTATGATAATGAGTTTTACTGTGTGATTGACATCGTTGCTTGTTAACTACATTCTGTGGAGAATTGTTTGTTATTATTTTGTAGAGTGGAGAATCTAACGGAGGTCGCTCTCATAAACTGTGAAGTGTCCAGTCCAGGCCCTGAAAATGAAATCAAGAAAAACACACCCAGTATCCTTTATCGACGTGGTTCCAAACACCATAGGGGTGTTAAAACCTCACAGGGCGTGTGCAAGGCTTTGTCTGCTTTGTGTTACTTTGAGTTTGTCAAAATACAATTTGCACACATAAAAAAAAAAAATAACACCGGGACTGGAAAACGATATAAAACCTACATAAATGTAGGTAAATAAGTATAGAAAATGCTTATATATACTGCTCACAGAAATAAAATGTCCCCTAAACCCCACATTTTTGTGAGCAGTGTATTTATGACATTTTCACTCAAAATAGTCATTATTTATTCTTTTTCAGAAGGTGGATACAAGTCTATTCTGTTGTTAAAATTGCCCAGCTTCTGTTTGAATTTTAATGTTTTCTGTTTTTATAACAGGTAAAGGAGGCAAATGAATCACAGAATAATCTATAAAAGGGAAACCAAGAGAAACAAAAATGTTAATATTTGCCAATAAAGATTTTCAAGGAATCACTTTATTTTGTTTGTGTGTCTGGGTGTGTCTGGGTGTGTCTGTGGGGGGGTTGTGGGTGTTTTTTTTTTTGTTTTTTTTTTTATTATTTTTTTTATTACACTTGAGGGGGCTCTAGTTAAACAACTTTGGGAGCTGTAGTTAAACAACTAGTCACCTGTTTCTTGGGTAGGTTTTGTGTTCAGGTGCATTTATTGTTCATTATGTAGCAATTCTTAACTATTTCTCTAAGATGTCGTGTCTCTGGATCTCACTGGGAATCTGCTGAGCTCCTGGGAGGTTGTGGCAGCAATAACAGAACAGCTAGAGAAACTAGAGGAACTTTGTCTCAGGTGAGGATCCAGCCATCTCTCCATCCAGTGTTTGTTCATATCCGAATAGTTACACTTATTTCACTTGTGATTTCTATGGGATTTTCTATTATAGTCATAACAGACTGAGGGTAACATCAAACCCCTCCTACCTGAGCCACGCCTTTTCTCTTTTACGGGTCCTAACACTCAACAGCTGCGCCATAACCTGGGCTCAGGTAGGAAACTCGTGCGCACACACACCCACCATCATCATCATCATCATCTTATCATAAGTCCCTGATGAGTGCATGACCCGTGTTTGTTTTAATTGCAAATAGAATGTGTTACTAATGCATGACTTTTCTTGTTGTATTTTTCAGGTGCTCCAGTGCGCCACCATGTGGCCTCGCATAGAAGAGCTTTTTCTTTATGGTAATAATATTACTGAATTGCAAAGGTAAGAGACTGGTGTATTTACAAAATGTGCTTGTTAGTCTAACACTCATTATTGCATGTATGTAAATAATCAGATATGATTGTTTTCTCTTTCCAGACCAGTTGATGTGTTGCAAGGTTTGACGTTTCTTGACTTGTCCAATAACCCTTTAGTACAGGAGAGCTTACTGCAAATATCAGCTCTGTCCAGGTATTGACATTATTTACACTAAAGTTTGTTTTTGGTTTGGACCCGTAGACTAATGAGCACACACATACTTATTCTAGTAAGTAGGTTTGATGTAGTATCTACCATTTAAAACTAAAAAATATCTACCATTTTAAAAATAAATCTAAAAAATGTTATTATTATTATTTTATATATATATATATATATATATATAATTTTAAATATATTTTTAAATCGTAGATACTGCATCAAAGCTAATTATCAGAATGGAATATGGTCATCTTTGCAGTTCAGTCTGATTTAAGTTTAATAATCTATTTTTGATCAGGTTGGAGACTCTTAACCTCTGTAACACAGGACTGTCCACCCTTCAGTTCAGTGATGCATCACCAGGTAACTATGAGCTTTAATAGTTTTTGAGCCCAAACATTAGACTATCACTGTGATCACTGTGCTGCTCAAATGTTGCTCACAAAATTTAGGGGATATTTCAAAATGAAACGTCCATTATTTTAAAAAATCCCCCTTTTTTGTGAGCAGTATATAAGGTTATTCCGTTTGCCCGAAAATGTACTTGGTATCTTACTGTAAGTTGGTTTGCTTAAGGTATGTCTTGTACACATTTTATCTGCATTGGTCTTGCTCTTTTACATCTGTAAAAGCTGTTAGCATTGTGAGTGAGTTTTTCCACACAGCTCTGTCATCTACTAAGCTTTATCTTCCACTTCATCTTCATGTTTATCTCGTAGTTGCTCATAATAATCAGGTAGCAAAGGCTTATTTAATAAAATCTACATTTGTTTGATTGAAGCTTTGAATATTACAAAAGCTGATTCTTTGTTGTGTATCATGTATAAGTAAGTTGCACATAAGACTTCATGTTTAGTAAACCTTTTGAATCATTTTGTAGGCACAAAGACGACGGCGTTCCCTGCTCTGAAAATCCTTTTGCTTGAAGCCAATAATATTAGAGAGGTAAGAACGCTCCTATATCTATAAACCTAAAGTGAAACAAGTCTAACTTGGTGTGCTGGACAAAGTGTAACATGGATTCCCTTACTTATTGACCCTCAGTGGGAAGTGATCAATGAGCTGGAGAAGCTGAAATCATTGGTGCAGTTGTCCTGTAAGAATAACCCTCTGATGGATTTGGAAAAGAACCCAGAGACGACCCGCCAGCTCTTTATTGCACGCATGAGCCAGCTGAAGATACTCAACAGGAGCATGGTGTGTGAGTTAAAGTAAATCCCTGTAGGTCATGTTGGAATACGTGCAGCACAGATTCAGCTTTGGTCACTTGTGGTTGCTTCTGACGGACAGGGGTCGGCCGGAACATTGGAAATAGCTACTGATGGGCTCTAGTTCCGGGTGTGTGTTCCAGTGCATCGTGCATTCCTGTGTGTAAGCGTTATGCCATGCTGAGCGTGTTCTCTTTTCTCAGGTGCTGCAGGAGGAGAGGAGGGGCGCTGAGCTCGATTACTGTAAGAAGTTTGGCCGAGCTTGGCTGCAGGCCGGGGGTCACTCAGACCCGCAAAAGAACCGACCCAGTGCCGAGTTCATAGCCCAGCACCCGCGGTACCTTAAACTAATCCAGAGTGAGTCAGGGTCAGTGTGGTAACGATTAAACCTCAGACTGCAGAGCTGTGTGTCATGCTTGTGTGTTTAACTCTGTTTTTAGAGTACGGCGCCCCAGAGGAAGGCGAGCTGAAGGAACAGAAGCCTTTCGCTCTAAAGGATCAGCTGTTAAGTGAGTTCCTATTTAGGCCAGACTTTTTTTTTTTAGGGGTTTTTTTTCCTGATCCGTCGCCGCACCGATGGTTGCGAATCGTGAGCAAAGTGCGTCGTTAAATTATTATTAAATTGGTACATAACACGCTTACTGAGATTAGGCCAGACTTTTTTAATTGCTTGTTCCTCGGATGTCCCTACTTAAGAATCTACTGAAGGAGGGAGGGAAAAAAAAAAATCTTTCTTTTTTAGCACTTTTCAATTTCTCGAGGACTATGTGGAATCAATACAAGGAAGGAGAAAGAAATAAAAAAATAAATTAAAAAAAAAATTATATAAAATTTATTTAACCTTCTGTTCACGATTCGGTTTTCTAATGTTATTGATTTGACATTAGATAAAGACATTCCTCTTTATTATCACGAAGTATAAGTAATGCAAAACAATGTACATTTTATCTGCTGTAGCTTCACCCTAAAATAACTGAATGAAAATATTAATTTTCTTTTTTGAAGAATAATAATTAAAAATTATGTGAACTTTTCTTGTTAAACAAATTAACAATGGGGATTTAGCTCCTGCCCCTCCAACATCGACCCCTTTGGCTAAACGGGGCACTGGCAAAAATGGCAGGCCGCTTTGGTGAGCTTGGCCCATGCTTCTGCATTTGATGCCTGACCAGGGACCGGGTCCTCAAAAGTGTCTAAATTTGTCTTTTTTATTAACGTTATTCTTGGGAAAAATCTATGAAAGTTGTTTCAAATAACTCTTGAAGATGGAATGGTCCTGAACACTTTATGTTCTTCAATGTTTTCCTAACCTCACGATAACCTCACAAATTACACATTGCAAGAGTGCACAAGGTAAGGTAATTGAAATTGACCAAATTTTTGTCATCACCAAACCGTTATCAGTATTTTTATAGCATTTTCCAAGGAGGAGATTTATTCTTTTTTTAGTCTTTTTTTCCACCATCACCTCATTCTTTCTTACTAAATGTTTTTTCCTCCTTTTTGTTGTTCTCTGAGCAGATTAAACCCTCTAACATAAATAACGTAAATACAAAATCATGTATACTGTTGTGTACTGCAAACTGTGACAGGAAAGGAAAACATTACGGAAATCTGATTTTCTTAAGAATATTTGTTTTTTTTGTATTTAAGAACATTCTAGTGAATTTCTTAATGCTTGTCTAAAGAACAAACTTGTGAAGGTTCTTGGTCCCCCTGGTCCTAAAATACAAGTCAGAGTAGCACTGAACCCTGTGTAGTGTTACACACCTTTCTGTAGCTCAATTTTCTCTCTGTAATAAATCAATCTTTATCTTGTCGTTATTCTAATTAGCGATTACATTTGAGTGTCCTGAGAACGCAGACAGAAAACCAATACAGAAGAAGCTTCCAGGTAAAGCCCAGTCGGCCTGTACGATTTCTTAGGTCTCTTTTTGTTCGTTTCGTTTTTGTGATTGTGTCCCTGGTGCTGTTTTAGGTTCCATGATCATTCAGAAAGTGAAGGGGCTGCTGTACAGGCTACTCAAACTCCCAGGCGCTGAACTCCATCTCAGCTACACCAGCTCAAAGGTAGCTCGGTCTGATCAGTAATACATGGCGTCCTCTTTTTAAAACATTAGTCATTAAATTCATGACTGTTTCTGTTCACGTAGATGGAGGGAACGGAGATCAAGATCGACAACGACCTGAAGACCCTGCAGTTCTACTCTATAGAGGACGGCGACAAAGTTTTGGTTCGCTGGTCCTGAGTACACTGCATGTAGCACACCAGTGCACTCTGGGTGATATTTTAGGCACTGCTTATGTTAAGTTAATATAGACTGGGCTTGCTGAACCTCATTCTTATGCTGTCTGGATACAACTGAACAAGGTGTGCAGAGAGAATGGACTGGTCCACTCTTATCTTTCACATGTGACCTCTGTAATGCTTAGAAATAAGAACTTTTATTTCAGCTCTACATTTATATCCATACAGGGTTTCGTTAGCGGATTAGGCAAAGACAGGGCTGTAATTCAGCAGTTCAACACGAGATGGCACTGTGTAGCTAATGCAGGGTAAAACGACCGCCCCTGATTACACCCTGCTCTCCTCAACTCCCTGCTCTGTACATTTTTGGGGCACACTGAGCAGAAACATATGCCGTTCAGAGCCACATTCCTTGAAAGTGCTAGATGACATGCAGCTGTGAAAAACACGATGTTTCCCAACACACAGCCCCGTCCGTACTTAAGGGACGATTTGTTCATCCTTAAGCAGCCCTTGGTCGTCAAACGCAGCCCCACCTCCTGTCTCGCAGGGTTCTCACGGCCATGTCACAATCAAAGCAGCTGCCAGGCACAAATCAGTACAGAGTCATAAAAACACAATGTACAAAAAGGGGCATTTTTATTAAACAGCTATAAAGAATGGCTGTAGGTCTTGCATTCTCCCTCCAGCTTTACGCTAAGCATGTACATGATCTTATACAATACATAACATGTAAGCTGAGCGAATAATACACACCCACTGCGTTCAGTCCAGACGGCCAGGGTAGCCTGGTTACTTACACTTAATAACTCCCCTTATCCCAAATGGAGTCAATGAGCCAGAGACAGAGAAGAAGTTCCGTTTCGATTATTTAGCTTTGCTCGTTAATGTAAAGTTAAGCGTATAAAGATTACTTTATAACCCATAGCTTATATACATAAGTAGTTTCAGTAGGGTATGCCCAGTGATTCAGGGGATCTAAGGGACTAAATTAATACATTTGGCTGCTTGGGTCACACAGTTAATGACACAGTCCTTAGCGCCAGGAGGGTCTCTTTACTGCCCAGAATGCTGTTATGCAGAGCAACCCTCTGTTCAAATCTTACAGTGTAAGATCTTACAGATCTTACATCTTTCCTGGTACCTGTGGGTTAACTGGTCTTGTTCAAGGGCCAAACAGTGTCAGTTTTGGTACTTGACGTTGTACCACTGCAGCCAACATCTGTGCCGTGTGTCGTCCAGGACAGGCACCAGACCCAACCAGCAATGAATAGGTAGAGGAAAAAAAAACTCC
The DNA here is from genome assembly GCA_033117975.1 of Parotocinclus spilosoma. Lineage (NCBI taxonomy): Eukaryota > Metazoa > Chordata > Actinopteri > Siluriformes > Loricariidae > Parotocinclus > Parotocinclus spilosoma. The sequence continues at coordinate 3,856 of JAVSBV010032652.1, read as the reverse complement.
TTACCAATTTGACTGAATGAACAGTTTTTAGTGTGAAGCTACTGACTGCCCCGTTAAAGTCTTTAAATCCCCTTTAAAGCATTGGCTCTATGGCGTTGGACTGGACTGTGGTCACATTGTACAAGGTCATGCTGTCTTGTCTAGTAAGTAACGATTGAGGTCTGGTTATGTTCAGTAACTTGGATTAACGTAAGAGCCAGTGGCTACAAACAGCAGTTCTTGAGTGGCTGGGCTCAAACTGTGAGCGCACTGTGACAGTCGGGCCAATAAACTGGTGCCCTGTCCAGGGTGTACCGCTGCATGTGCCCAGGGAATTCTGGGTTACGCTCCAGATCCATCTCCACGATCCTGACCAGGATAAGTATAGATAAAACGGGATGGTTTGATTTGTGCATTTCATAAGTGTAAGTTTGCTTACTTGGGAGTTAGAAATCTTTATTAGTTCTTAACAAACCATAAAAGCAAACGTTAAATGCCGAATGTCTTGGCTGATTGACTGCATTTGTGTAAGGAGAAAATCACGTGCATTTCATTTGTGGGCAAATTGCTTTAACTTGACAAGAAGTGTTCTTTTGATCATTTATTTTACAATATAAAAGTGAAGAAGTGAAATGAATCAAAAAGTAGTATTGACGAGTAAAAAAAAAAAAAAATTAACATATCAGTAATATACATCCCATAAGCATCCCATCTCACCTCATCTTCCTGCCCACCTTCGTTTCTTAAACTGATTTGTAGGACTAACTTTTGTCCACACAACAGGTTTGCACTGCAGTTTTACATAAGAAAGGGTTAAATGACGGAGATAAATTTTGTATTACAACAGAACACTGACCTAACATTCCAAACTACCTACATTGTTTGTAATATAACCAGCTTGGACAGGACCCTCGTGCCCCGATTCACAGAGGTCCTATTTCTGGATCACAGTATGAAAAGCACCATGTTGACTCGTCGTTCGTTCTGCAGTCTGCTCAGATCTCACATTATCCTGGAGGTTTCCTCCTCTCACAGTTTACATGGCTAACTAATATTCACTCGTTACTAAATATCGGCAGTCTCGGTGACTTGGGCTGGGATTTATTGGTTGATCTGAGAGATAGTGCCGATATTAAATCTTCTCTCTAATGACGTTACGTTGTTTATTGTCCCTTGTGACTCGTGTACGTTCACGTTCATGCACGTGTCATTCAGACGCTCTCAAAAGAGGCGGTCGTGCTCGATGCAGGAGTCATCTGATGCGCTGGGGCAGCGACAGCTAAAGCTACCCTGCCGGGGCAGACAGAGATGGGAGCAGCCACCATTATTGTTGGCACAGTAGTTCACTCCTGCTGGCAGAAATGGCAAGATGGAGTCATGTCAAGTTTTACTCGTGTCACACTTTTTACAGTAAACATTGCCTCAAAGCAGCTCTGCAGAATCCAGGACCAGAACCCCTGTACAGCAAAAAAAAAACTGCCTTCAAATTACAAGGGTGAGTCATTGGGAGGATTAACAGGACCCCTGTTTTTTGGGTAGCCTATGATATAAGTAAATTCCTTATATAGATGCATAAAGCATTGAATTTGAATGAGATTAATCTGTGTTAGAATAAAGTCTGTTGGACAGTTCTGGAAATTTTAAGTACAGTGATCACAGGTTCCCATTACAACCCACAATCAAAGCATTTAATAACCAAAAACAAAGTCAAACCTTGAGGGCATTGTGGGTAGGTGGTGGTGATGCCATACAGGCGCGCTCTCTTCTGAGGAAGGAACTCATCCACCTCTCTCCTTGCCACATGGTCCACAGATACCACGGCTTCTCTAGAAAAAGAAAGCACACAGAGGCAAACGTTCAGTTCTGACCGCATAAAGCTTTCACTCTGTGCTGGAGTGACCTAAAAGCCCTTCCAGGTAGAACCGCTATTATTATTACATGTATACAAGAGGAGCTCTGGCACAAACAGGCTCTTCTTGCAAAAAAAAACATAACTTGGCATATTGGTTTATCTAAAAAGTAAACTGGGAGCTTTACAAAACTGTAATAATTATTAGAATCAGATGAAAAATGACCAACTTTTTAGAGATTTGAAGACCATCATTGACTGTGGTGGCCTAGTGGTTAAGGTACTGGACTATGGACCAGAAGGTCCAGGGTTCAAATCCCACCTCTGCCCCAGTTGGGTCCCTGACCCACAATTGCTTTGATTGTAAGACCGTATGAATTGTAAGTCGCTCTGGATAAGGGCGTCTGCTAAATAATGTAAATGGACATCATTGGATTGGTTATTTGGACGAAATTGATTCATTCAGCATGCATAACTTTACCATATTTAGACAGATGACGTAAAAAGGCGAATTATGAGGGGTGGCTCTTAGCGCTTCTCCCAATGGGAAGTTTTTTTTATAACAAATAGAGAACTGGGTTAATTTTACATGCTTTTCATTGTTATTTGGATTTTCCTCTGAATGGATTCTTCTTAAAACGGTTTAAAAGCAACCTTTTAGTCGTAATATCAATCTATTTTTTGGGACACAAAGTCCAGGGTCTTATTTTAATCATTATTGTATGGAGGGAACACAACTTTCACTTTAACATATCAAGTTAAGGTTGAAGAGTATCTCACTTTTGAAAGGGTATTGATTTTTTGTCTTCAACTGGCCGTGGCCAAGCCCCTTATATGTATAGAAGAGCACCAGAACAAGCTGGTCTGCTAAACAAAGCGTAAATTATCATAGAAGTACAAAGATACCGATCTTAGGGTTATAGGTCAAGCCAGGCAGCCCATTCCAGTGTGACCATATAGAAAACCAAAGAAGTGAGCGCTAATGTGACCGAGGGAAAAGGCATTTCAAATAAAACAAGGATTATTTATGCTCAGGTACATTAACTAAAAACTACAACTCCATTGACTATAAAATAAGAGTTTAATAACTTTTTTTCAGAGATCAGTCACAGTCTGGATTTCATAAGATCTATACACGGTATACTTTCCTAATAATCTCTAATCTATAGTTTAAAGGCAACGTAAGAAAAACCTCACACTGAAGGAGCTGTGAGTCTAATAATTAAAGAGTGAATTTGCACATTATTTACAGTATGACGATTTTAAAAACAGCAATAAAAACATTACAGTATCTTAACCACTAAGCTACCACAGTCCCATGGGTGGCCAAATTACACATCAGATTACACTTGATAGTATTTGAAAGTCACACTCCCTCTCTAGATCATAAGAGTTGACTAATTAAAGATACGCAATGTGCTGGACTAATTCTATTGGTCAGTACCTTCTCCAGTCAGTGTAATAAAGGTTCCTTCCATAGTAGACGATAGAGAATGGGTAATTTATTCCATCCACCACATTCCTCCTCTGCAGTGTGTACGGGTTGATGCACTCCAACTTACGGCTACCTGCAACCGCCAATCAGAACCAAAATCATACATAATTATTCACCGTTTCATTTATGTACACACGCCTACCCAAAACTGCAACATAAAATCCAACCTGCATCTGCCCAGCACAGCTGTCTGCCGTAAGGGTCATAGGTCAAGCCATTGGGCAGTTCAATACCATCCTTCACAAGTACGCTCCTTTCTGTGCCATCCATGTTGGACATCTCAATCTTGGGGTTGTCTCGGTTCCAGTCGGCCCAGTACAAACGTCTGAGAAAATGGACATTGGAAATGAGTACTCAGTATTTGATTCACTATGGGAATCAGTCGCAATCTTACTGATGAAACTATTTATCGTATTATTTTTCCCAAATTAACGTTCACTTACTACAAAAAAAAGACACAAGTCGCCACTTAGCCACAGCAAAAGCGCGTCAGATCACACTGGATAAGTTCTTCAAACGTTGACTGGAATTTA
>JAVSBV010032642.1:0-11584 GCA_033117975.1 Parotocinclus spilosoma | reverse complement strand
GTATAGAATGATCATGTCTTTATTAGTGGGCCAACGAAGAAAATCAGCAAGGGATCAAATAATTCTAAAAACATTATTTCAGATTAGCTGTATGGTGTGGGAAGTTTTAGAAACATTAAAACAATGTTATTTAATTTGCATTTGCATTCATCCTTCTTGAACCATCTAGTTTGTGTCAGCCACTGAACAGGTTGTTTAATTCTGGCTGTGTTGACAGATGAGGATAAACATGCATAAAACGTTCAGCATCTGGATCAGTTGCGTTTTCTACATCTAGTTCATGCATTGTGGCATTTTCATCTAGGCTCCATGTCCCTGGTGGCTTTGATACTGGCAAACTGTCATCATGTGGTGCTGGTTTCAGGGCTGAAGGCAGATTGAGCTATTCAGCAGATTTCTTATTTTAGTAGAGAAGACAGATACATTGGTCAAACAGAAATAACAGTCTGTCTGGTGATCCTTGTGTTCTCGGTATATACCTCTGAGCCAAGCTCTTAATGTGCGCTCCACTCAGGGTGTATACTGAGTGTGTGCACACCCTCAGGCCACTTTATTAGGTACATGTTGCTCATACTGGGTTGGACCATCTTTTGCTGTGTTGAGTACTATGACATTTTTCGGACTATGACAGACAATGATCTATACTGACATAATAACATCATGCAGTTACTGCAGATTTGTTGGCTGCACATCCATGATGCGATTGTCCTCCACATCCTAAATGTAAGACCTGATGACTGTGGAGGCCATTTGAGTACAGTGAACTCTTTGTCATGTTCAACAAAAAAAAATTATCTGAGGTTTTTGATATGGTCTGTTATCCTGCCGACAGTAACCATATGAAGATGTGGTTATAAAGACATGGACTAGTTCAGCAGCACTATTAGGGTAGTCGGTGAGTTTTAACGATTCTCAATTAATATTAAGGCAGGATGTTGTTTTCAGCAAATTCTCACTCTACCACCTGAATGTCACAGCAGAAATTGAGATTCCTCAGGTCAAGTAACATTTTTGCAATGTTTTGTTGTCCAATTTTGGTGAGCCTGTGCAATTGCAGCCTCATTTGCTTGTTTTCAACTGACTGAGTGCCACCCATTGTGGTTTTATGCTGTGGTAGCCCATCTGCTTCAAGGCAAAGCAGCAACAGCTTGAGCATGTGGTTTCTGTTTTCCAGCTGCAAATCCATAAACAACTGGTACTGCTACTCTGTAGTCAGATGCGCCCTCTCCATAATGTACACACTTTACTGCTGTTATATCAGCGAGTGGTCGACTAGAAGAATGATTACCAAATACGCTTTTCCAGTTGAGAAGGTCTGGAGGTATACACTAATAAAATGGATAACAAGTTTTCTCAATGGCGTTCTATTTTGTTGGCGAGTACTAGGTATCAGCACCACTGTAACAATGATTAAGGGACGGATTTCACAAACAAACTGACAAACTCAGGGTTGGAGTGTTTCTGCTTACGTTTTGCATCATTTTATTTATCAGTTATTTTCTGTATTTGCAAAACCCTGATTGAGTTTTTGTTACCAAAGAGTTCTATTTTTGTCTCATCTTACATGTATGGTTACGTATAAAAGAAGGTTTTCAAACAAGGAGGATTTCATATAGCTTTTAAAGTTTAAGCTTTTAAAAAAGACTGGAAAGTGAAATTTATTTTTTTCTCTGAATAACACTGTGGTAAGTAGAACACAAGCTACTTAAAAGGGTGCGAAGTTATTTAATTTAATTTAATCGTTATGTTTTTGTGTGTACTGCTTTTAGCTAGTTACAACACACTATGTTCTACTCCCAGCCAATCAGATTACACTGTACTGTATTTCTTTCCAGCTTTACTCTGTATGATTTGGCAGATTTGCCTGCTGCATTAGTCATTCGGATTTGCATAATTTAGAACTGCGACCTAAATAAACAACACACATGTTTGTTTTGTTCGTTAACATACTGATTATTTGTTTAATGCATCACTTGCTGGTGATGTGGAGAAACAGAAAGGATATTAGACATAAGGCATTTAAATTTCCATTTTCAGTACATACAGCGCATATCATAATTTGACTGATGCATTGTATGTAAACATGGTCACAAGTGTAACTCATCAAGATTTAATAGTGGCAATCGTTCCTCCTCTGGTCAGTGCTAGGATTTAAAATACACCTTCTACACCTGGCAAAAATGATGGAATTACCGACTTAGAGAATGTTCACTAAGATTTATTTTTACTTTGTAGCAAATAAACAAATTGCAAATATAACACATAATGTGAATCATACCTGAAACAAATTACAAAAAGCTATTTGTTGTGAGATTTGCTGTGTTGTTAATCGATATATATATTGGCACACATTTTGTTCCCAAAGTAGGTAGAGAAAAATAAAAATGGAATCACTTAGTGTTGATGAAAAAGTTAAGGAAGGTTTATCAACAAAATAAATCACAATTAGTACTTCGTACTTTACCGCTCTGTCTTGGGCTTTATGATGGCCTGAATTCTTTAAGTCATTGACTTCACTAATGAAAAGCAAAACTGTACATCAAGTTGGTAAAAACTGTCTCAAATAATGCTTGACAGATTAGTTTTACAGGACAGAAACTTGGCATGAACTTTTATATTTAAATTTTCACCTTAACATTTCAATTGGATTAAGATTCAAACTGTTTGCTGGCCATGTCACTGAGCTAATGTGCTTTTTCTGAAGAAAAGCTTTAAAACTCTTTACTCCATGGCAAGATGACTTATCATCTTGAAAAGTGATTTAATTATCAGCAAACCATTCCAACATATCTTTTATCAATGCAATAAGAAATATGTACAATCTTTTATGTACACCAGTGCATTGGGATAATGACTGCACTCTCACTTTGTTCTTTATTTTACATTAATCCCATGTAATACATGACTGGAACAGTTTTGATTGTGTTCTTCAGACAGTCATCTTTATATGTTTTATTAGAACAGCACCAGACAAAATTCCCAGCATCATCTCCTTGGGGAGATTTGTAATTCATCTCTGAATATCACATTCATTGAATCATCCACACTCCTCATTCCACACTCCACAATCATTTCTCTTTATCTACCAGGAGAAGACTGGCAACAAAATGCAGCCCAGAAATTTGCTGTCACCATCTCTTAATTTGTATTGTATAAGTCTATGTGGACCAGTGAAACAAGTTTTCCAAGGTTTTCCCCACAGTGTTGAGTGTATAGAAATCAAGCATTCAAAGTTGAATCTATGTAATGATCGCCTAACGTTTAATTTGAGTTTATCATGTAAGCTAAGAACTCAATTAGAACTAGCAGACTATATCCACAATAGCAAACTACATTCATGCTACACATACACTCAACATTGTTCACAGTAACCTACAGTAAATTCACATGAAGTACACTACATTTATACAATAAAAAATTTTTTTCTCTTGCTGGTTAAAAGCCATGTTCACCTGTTTGTTTAGATTGTAGAGCAAAGACTTAAATCAAGTCTGCGCTGGCTGTCAAAATATGATATGCCTTAAAGGCTATAATGCGGTTCTTTATATGTTACCATATAGGTTTTTTTAGGTTACCTGTATACAGTCAAAGTTGTTAAAGCCTGTTGAACCTTGGAAATGAGCTGCAGCAGTGAATAAGAGGTTAATACATTTTTTAGCTGGTTTACAGCATGACAAAGCACCTGCTTTTTGTCACTCCACCTATTTAATGTTTCTGCCTCTTCTCCACTGTCCCTAATTATCACCTGCAGACTGCTTAGATAAATCTGTTAACTTAACAAACGCTGCAGCATCAGACAGAGCAAGTCTATTGACTGGAACAGGAACTTCTAAGTACTCTGGACAGTATCAGAAGCTTGCAGTCCCCCTTTTTGTTGGCTCTTGTACTTGAGTTGTCAGCAGGAACAATCAGGAACAGGCATATGTGCTTTTATTGTATTGGAAGCAAAATTTGTATTGAACCCTGTGTGTTTGATATTTCCTTTAAGAAAAGTGTGTTCACCCTTTCATCAGCACTTGTAACCCCTACATACTTCCTCAGTCTGGATATTTATTACATGTTTCAATTAGTGGAGCAATCATGCCAAAAAACTGGGACCAGGTAGGGACTGGTTAGTCTTGTATGCAGTCTGAAAGGTAACTGGTTGTAATTGAGCAGATTGGTTAAAATGTTAATGCTTATAAATAGATATAATACATTTTCTGAATTATAAATGACATCATAAAGATCCTGTTTGCTCAGATTTTCTGTTAATGGAAACGTCCTCACTTCTAAATAAGGATAGCAGCAACTTGTGTCTGGCTCTGCACTTTTAGCAGAGAGCTTTATCTTTTATAATAAATTTCACATATTCAGTGAGGTAAGGCTGTTTCAAATGTCTTATTATTGATTTGAGTGTTTGGAGAGCTGTTCTTTGCAGGTTACTATCGTCATACTGCAAACACTCACTCACAGTGATAAACTAGATTGTTAAAGTCAAGGCTGTAACCGAAATAATACCAATTCACAGCTCCTTTACTAGTACTATGCTATATGGTTTGAGACTATGTAGTGTACATTGAAGCACAACTAAAATCTAACTAAACGTAAGCCAGTAATACAGAAGATTTCACGCAATATCACAGTCACAGATGAATTTCCAAAGTCAGAATAAAATTATGGGACTATAAACACAGAGAGAATATGGAATGATACAATTGCATACAAACAAAGATTATATTTTCATAGCAACATCTCATGTATATTATACTACTGCTTTTTCCTAATTATCAATTTCTTTTTCTTTTCATGGCGCTGTTCTTCTGGATGAAATGTGAAAAAGGTAAGATCATCTAATTTTCAAGGTTCTTACCCATAAATGTTACCTAGTTTGTTACCAAGTGATGGCGCCGTGCTTTTGGCAGCCTGTTGCCGCATTCTCACCTCTGTGCTGGGAGAGGAGACACATTTACTCACTCATTTTGTGCGCGCACACACACACACACACACACACACACACACACACACACACACACATCGTGTGATCACCTTGCAGCTTGGAATAATTTCATTTATGCCCATTACAGTGCACTACATACATATTTTAGCATCTCATGACAAGTTCTAGTGCTTTTTTAATGTATTTAATTTAAAATGTAATTTAATTTTAAAACTATAACACTACCATCAACTACTGGAAGCTACACTATACTAGCTTCAGGTCCATTTTGTGACGTTACAGAAAGTGCAGTCGTGGCCGAAAGCTTTGAGAATGGAACAAATTTTGTTTTTTATATAGTTTGCTGCCTCATTGCTTTTAGAAACTTTTGTAAGATGTTTATGTGGTATAATGAAGTACAGTTATTAGCATTCCATAAGATTTTTTTGGTAATTTTTCATCCAGTTAAAATTTTACATCCAGTATAAACAAAGACTTAATATTTACAGGGTTGACTCTTTTTTATTAAGACTTCTGCAAATGGCCGGAGGGAACCCATTCCTGTGTAATCAGTGCTTGAAGTTTCTAGGTTTTTGTTTGTCCAACGTCTTTTTGAGGATTCACCACAGGTTCTCAATGGGATTAAGAATGGGTTTCCTAGTCATGGACCTCCAATTTATATGTTTTGTTCACCAAACCACTTGGCTATTACTTTCGCATTGTGACATCTCCAAATTGCTCCTTAATTGTTGAGAAAAGTTGCTCTTGGAAGGTCTTATGATACAATTCCTTAGTCATGGCAGTGTTCTTTTTGTGTGAACCCACTCCCTTGGGTGAGACTGAACCCCACACATGAATGGTCTCAGGATGCTTCACTGTTTGCATGACACAGGGCTTGTGGTAGCTCTAACCTTTTCCAGATGTCCCAAACAGTGGAAAAGCCAGTATGCTGTCGTGTGAAGTCTGATGTTGCAAATAAAGAAAACTTTAATTCTCAGTTTCCTTACTCTTTTTTTGAGGTTAGTGGTACATACGAATATAGAACAGTTTTACAATATTTGTGTCTAAGTCTTCAGCATTATTAGTGGAGACCTAAACCAAGTTAATATTTAGTAACAGTCATAGCTTTTAAAGCAGCATGATTAGGTTCGGTTCGCAGTTTGTGAGGGAGCTCAGCTCCTATGCCTTCTCAAGCCTCTTTAAGAACAGGCCACAATTCTCCTGAAGACATTTGTTGTTTCATTTGCTTCTGTCTTTTCATGTAATCTTAGACTGGCTCAATGTTGTAGAAATCAGGGCACTGTGGGACCCTACCATTTCTTTTTTTTGTTTAGTTCTTTCTGACTTTGTTTATGTGTTTAGAGTCATGTCATGCTGGATGCATGAACTTTAGACCAATCAAAAACCTTTGATTGATTGATTGATTGATTGATTGATTGATTTACAGTTTAGCACCTTATTTATGTTTTAGTATGGTAGCCCTAGCTTTGATTAGCTTTGGTACCTCTACACAGTTACTTCAGTTATTGAATTATTTTACTTAATCATGCACTGAACTGTATGCTCAGTTTTTATATATGGACTCTGGTAGCTTAGCGGTTAAGGTACTGGACTATGGTCCTGGGTTCAAATCCCACCTCTGCCAAGCTGCAACAGTTTTGTCCTTAAGCAAGGCCTTTAACCCACCATTGCTTAAACTGTAAGACTGTATGAGTTGGAAATCGCTAAATGCCATAAATGTAAATTGTGTTAATTTATATTATAAGAAAACTCTAACAATATTGTTTTAATTTTCGCAAAATAATAGTTTTACTATATAGTTTTCTATATCTCTGTATATTTCTATAGCCCCCTCACTGATATACCAATGTAGAATACTGAATGACACATTTTACAATTACTTATGGCCCTAACGTTTTACTAATTGCAATAAGACATACATTCAATGTAAATAAAGGATATACATATAATATTGCATATAGCCACCATTATTTATATTACTTACAAACGTTCTGACACCTGCAATTACTAATGTTGCTCAACTCGCTACTGTTGGTACAAGGTCACCTTATTTATTATTTACAAATTAAGCTCTGATTGTAATTAATATATTGTAGTCATTGTCAATAGGATTGGTAACAGCATGACGTATATCTGTCACCAGTCACCATTAAAACCTTAACTTTAAATATCTAGCAATAATGAGCTTCAAGGCTCTGATGCTGTAAACATTACAGTAGGAGATTAGATTTTTGTATTTCTTTTAACAAACAATCACAGCAGGAATCACAGGAAGATGACAGAGCATTTTGAATATAAACAAAGAAACATCCAAGAAAAAAAAATCATAGTTAACAAGGCTTACAATTTTGCAGAATAAGAAGCATGTCACTGGGATGAGCCAGTTAACCAGAGATACTGTTTATTTGCTCTTTAGACTGGCATCATGCACATCATAAACATATAAAACTTAAGCACTTCATAAGAAGGCAGATATGTAAATGGTTAAAGGTGTGTTAGGTTTCCTACCTTCGCCCTGGAGCGTTCGGCCGTCCTCGCCGGTCACCATTACAGAGCTATCGGTGAGGCGGCTTATATCCAGTATCCAATCTGCGACCTGATTCCTAACAGCTGCTTCTCGTGCTATTTAGGCGTGGGCTTCACAATAATAATACTCGCCCCGGCATGGGTTCCCGGCGCTCCAGTGCCCTTTGCGCTCTCTTGAGCCTCACTCTAGTTAGCCGCCTTCTCGAAATGAAACACGAAGGCAGAGCGGCCACCCGGCTGCGCGTTCGAATAATACGCGCCCTGGCATGGCTTTCCCATGCTACATGTGCATTTGAGCTCACCTTCGCCCTCTGACGTTAGGAGTACCTCCGTGCCTTGTCACTTGGGAGACGTCCTAAGTCGTGCTCTCTCTGCACGCTTGCTCTGTTGGCGCTTTGGCGCCATCTCGCGATTGGATCGCGCGTTGCTCCCAGTCACAACACAGGTCTGGTTGCGATTGGGATCAGGCGATGGTCAGATTTGAGTATGGAGGCCTAAAAGTGAACGCATCAATCCTGCCTTTGTCGTAGAGCGACACACTGCCACAACTGCTGCTGTAATGATCTGGTGAGCCATCACATACGACAGTCAGTCACTCCTAATAGTGATACGAGGGACACTAACAAATCAGTTATACGCTGAAGCACCAGAGGGCAGACATACGGTGAGCACAGTAAAGCGCCGATTTGGGACTTGAGTGCCCTGAGTGTGCTGAGAGTGCTGGAAGAAGCCACGGAGATGCTAAATGAGCAGAGTTCGTCATCACGTCGCCAATAAAACACCGGATATAAAACACCTCACTGATTGCTCTGTAACGGCACTCGGTGAGGACGGCGGCTCGCACAGGAGCGCGAAGTAGGTCTCCTAACAATCTGCCTATGAAGTAACTGCATTCCAACTTTTGCAGCAATCAGACATTTCTCTTTCTGTGCTTTTTTGGTCAATAGGTGTAAGAAAGGAAAATGAAAGCAAACGATACACTAGCATCCGCTTCTTGTGTTTTATTAAGCATTTAAAAAATTTTTTTTTTTCCCAATCTGATTTGTTACATATTTTTAACACATTGAACGAGACATTGACATTGATGCACCACCTTATCTCGATCTTTGCATCAAAACGCACACCTGCAGGTATTTATACCATCATTTATATTTAACGTCAACTGCAGGAGGCTAAAGATACTACCACTCTAAACACCCTAAGTCATTTATTTGTCTGGGGAGTTATATAGTATGTACAGCAGTATATATAGTACACATTACTCACATAAACGTACTATTTTCTGGTTATGCTTTTTGCTAGTTTCATAGTCATCCTAGATACTAGACACTAATGATACAAAATATACAGACAGATCACTGTAAATTTAAAGGTCAGTTTGTATGGATTGGAAAGTGTTTGTACAGTTCAAACGCACACTTTGTTAAATATGTTGGAAAGTACAATTAGCACCCAAATTATGCAATATTCTTTACTACATATTGTATATAACACTCTGTTAGTGTCTTAACAAAGGACCAGCTAGTTTTCTTAATTACACTGGTGTAGAACAGGTGTAGAAACAAGATACTGCATGTGTGTGTGTGTGTGTGTGTGTGAGAGAGAGAGAGAGGTAAAATGTGGAGAATATTTTTGACACCATATGTCTCACTACCATTAGGACATAAGTGTATGTTTTTGGACACAAATAGCATATTGTGGAATTTCATTGTTCCCTGGGGTATTCCTTACAGTACATTCATACATCTATCCAGGCAGGAAAAAATAGGCGAAATATGTCATTATTAGGCTTCTGTTGGTGACATGAAGAATTTGGACTTGTAATATTCCTACTGAGCAAGAAAAGGCAGAAAAAGGAAGAGAGAGACACATCATCCATCTTTGCTTCTCGGCTCAATAGCAGCAAAGGGTTCCTACAGAGAAAAAACCCTGACTGCTGAGAGCTTAATTAGTGGTAATTAAAGATGGAGAAAAAAAGGAATGAAAAGAAAAAGAGAGAGCAAGGGCGGAGAAAGAAGCAAATAAAATAACACTCTTTTTCATCCTGTTTCACAGAGGACATGACGAAATTGATAGATACATTACAAATTGTGGTTTGTGTGTGTGTGTATCTGTGTGTGTGTGTGTGTGTGTGTAAGAGAGAGATACGTTTATATATCAAATGTCCCTACAAGGATAGTATAACGACATTTTTTTTAGATTGTGGGTACATAATGTAGAATAACTGCAACTTTCTTCTCCATCTCCAATAGGTTAGAGAGGATAAGGTTAATGTAAAGTGTAGGTGTTATGTCAATGAAAATTCCCCAGGAGAATAGTGAGACAAATGAGAGAGAGAGAGAGAGAGAGAGAGAGAGAGAGTGTCTGTGTGCAATTTTTTGTTGTGTATGCAGATAGAACAGGTGCTTTATGAATTAGACAGATGAACAGTCACACACCACATACCTCTAGAGCACTAATGAAGTGTAGTTTAATTTAATCCTGCTGATACTTAAAATCAACACACAGTCAGTCTCAGATGGAATAAGGTGTGTGCGTGTGTGTGTGTTTGTGTTTTGGGGGGTTGGGGGTTCCCCTCTTAAACACCTGGTACCTTACCTAAAACTATTCCCATATACTGTATACAGAAATTCTTTCATTCATCACACTCTTTATTTCGTAATTGAAGGTTTCATAAGTAAGTGTAATGTGAAGTCTGTTTGAGAAGTAATGGATGGGTAAAAATGCATGTACAGGAAGGGTATCATCAATGAGTTCCAGGGATACCCAAACTACACACATAGCCCAAATGCATTTTTTAAATGGCCACGAAGTAGTTTAGCTATAAACATAAAGTTTGCATACTATTCATAAAGGCCCTTTGATTAACTCTGGGTGTCATTATTTCAAAATACCCCTTCCCATACAAAATGTAAAAGATGTTCATCATGTTTGCTTCCTTTATTATGACCAAACTCTTCTCTTGACATGGCCAAATTAAAATAGAGACTGCTTAAGACTCAAGTACAGAGTCACTTTACTCAAAAGCAGTTTTAATGGCAATCCAAGTGTGACTCAAGGCTTGAAATCCAATCTACTAATATGATTTGAATCTGAGTCCAATAGGTAATTTTGAATCCCATATTCAAGACCTGTTTCCACAGCTTAGGTAATAAGTTTTGTGTTTTAAACTTACGTTAAAAGTTTAAGTCCAAGTTTAAATTTGATTGTTGAATAAGATTTTTTGGCACACCTAGAAATTCTAATGTAAAAAATGTGACCAGAGTTTATTCCCATTTATATTATATTTGTTTGCTTGTTTTTCCTAATACCTGAAAGCCATATGGTTAAATTATTATCTGGTTATCCAAGACCAAATTCCATCAAGACAAGGAGGGCTAGAGAGTAAAAAGAACATGCAGGGAACAAAACTACTCGAACAACAACTATAGTCAGGTTCTGTGGTATGTTTGAAATTTATGGAGACAAATATAAAGATAATTCATTCATTCATTTTGTTATTCGCGTATTAGTCATGGTTGGAAGGCAGGAACAACCTTAGCAACCGTAGCACTTTATAAACCCCAATTAACCTAACATGCATGTCTTTGGAATGTGGGAGGAAACCGGAGTACCTAAGAAAAATCCACGCTGAAATGGGGAGAACATGCAAACTCCACACATCGAACCAGGAATCTTAGAGCTGTAAGGCAGCAGTGCTAACCACTGCACTACATCATTTTGGTGTAAAAAGATAAATAACAGAAAAAAAACTAACCCCACTGATAAGTAGGGTGAATAATTGATGATGTTGCATCCCTGCTTTAAAGACCTGGTAGCTTGTTACCTTGTTTGCGTATATGACGTCATGAACTTAGGAGATACCAGTGGATTTAAATAAAGATAGAGTTCCATGAAGCTAAAATTGGGTCATGGGGCAACCCAGATGTATTATACTTCCAGACAGTGATACTGTACTCATAAAGATCTATGTACATACCATATTGTGTGTGCAGAGATGTGTTATTCTGACCAAGTCAAGATGCATTAATGCTTAATACACCATGAACTGTGTGTGTGTGCGCGCGTGTGTGTGTGTGTGTGTGTGTGTGTGTGTGTGTGTGTGTGCGCACGCAGGTG